>CAKNWT010331421.1:1065-18286 GCA_932066315.1 Andricus coriarius | reverse complement strand
CTTAATTTCATGGTTGAAAATTGAACGATTTTGTTGAAAATTCGTGTATTTTGTTTTAAATTTGTATGCTTTGGCAGAAAATTAATCTTGTCAGTTGAAAATGTATTGTTTTTGGTTAAAAATACAACTGTTTGGTTTGAAATTGATATTATTTGATTCAGAATTTAACTATTTTGTTAAAAATTCTTCTTTTTCAGATGAATTCAATATTTTCGATTCAAAATCAAAATATTTTTTGTCGGAAGCTTCCAATCTTACATACTTCAATAAGAATTCATCTGAACTGAATTGAAAGAACACTTTTGAAGTCTTAATTTTAAGTGCTGAATTTTAATGTTGTGTAATCGTAAATTTACGAATGGAAAGAAAACCTACAGGTTTTCGAGGTCGCTGAATTCAAATCCGTTGTCCGTTTGGTCCCATCAGGTCAGGATCAAGGTCAATCCAAGGTCAAACCTACAAAATTAATCGCTAATCAAATAAGTCAGGGTTCCGATTCCCATTT
This sequence comes from Andricus coriarius, assembly GCA_932066315.1. Classification (NCBI taxonomy): domain Eukaryota; kingdom Metazoa; phylum Arthropoda; class Insecta; order Hymenoptera; family Cynipidae; genus Andricus; species Andricus coriarius. Next base: position 17,781 of record CAKNWT010331421.1, on the reverse strand, counting down.
CTGAAAGATGTCTAACTTTTTAGGACCAACAAGAAATTTTTTAGCAAATTTTTTATTTCGTTCTAGGACGAAAATTCCAATTTTCCTATATTGGGCTATAAGTCTCTATGGCCCGGGAAATTATATTTTTTTCATTCGAAAAATGTTTCTTCGGATTCATCTAGTTTAAGTTTTCGTTCAAACTTAATGATTTTTTGTTAAAAAAGATGTGGGAAATCTCTTTGAAAGCTCAGGTTTCAATTTTCAATGTGCCACATTTTGTTAATGAGAAAAATAATCCAGTTTAAAACAATTGTATGTGAATTTTAAAACAAATTGTGTCATCGATATTTAATTTACTGAAATTTTCTGACTATAAATCAAAGGAACTTCTGTAAATCTTTTTGAAACGTTCTTAAATGTAAGATTTTCTATAAATTCTATAAAAAATAAATTATTTCTCCTTACCAGTAGGTAGCATAATAGCCAAAAAAGATGACTAATTTTTAACAATAAAGATCATTTTCATTTAAGTAAGATGATTTTTTAACAAGAATAAATAAGCAAGAATAATTTTATACCCAGGAAGACGACTTTTTAACCAAATATATGAATTTTTAACAACGAAGTTAAATTTTAAACCAAAGAGGTGTATCTTCAAAGGATATCACTTTTCAACCAACTATTTTAACTTTTAATCCAGTAGTTGAATCTTCGACTAAAAAGATTAATTTTTAACCAAATAGTTAAGTTCTCCACCAAAAAGGTGAATGTCCCATTAAAAAGATTAATAATCTACAAAAAGCACGAATTTTCTAGAAAATACATCAATTTAAACAAAATTGTTGAATTTCAAAGTCAAAAAGACAAATTATCTACAAAACGGTTGAATTTTCAACCCGAAAATATGATTTTTTAACATAAAAGTTATCTTTCTACCAAAATTTGAATTTTCACATGAATAATTCAATTTTTAAACAAATAGTTAAATTTGAACCAAAAAAAGTTGAATTTTTAACTTACACAATATATAGTATAAATTTTTAACCACAAATGGAAAAGCTAAATTTTCAGATAAAAAAAATGGTTTTTAACAATAAAAAAAATTAATTTCGTACAATGTTTTTAAATTTTACATCAAAAAGATGAATTTTCGACCAAGAAGATTAAACTTCTCTCAAGAAAGACAAATTCTTTACAGAATACATGAATTTTCAACCAAAAAGATGAACTTTCAACTAAAAAAGTTAAATTTTTTATCAAATAGTTAAATTTTCAACTAAAAAGGACACATTTTCAACCAAAAATGAAATAGTTTAATTGTCAGTTTAAAAATTTTTATCTCAACCAAACACGAAACGAATTTTCATCAAAATATATAAAATATTTGACACACTGGGATGTAATTTAGTAATGATTGAGACGTGGCAAGATGAAAAGGGATGGGAAAGAGTACGGGAAAGATTGCTAAGAGGTTACAAATGGCAAGTTCAAAATGCAAAGAGAAAGAATAAAAAAGGCAGAGCAATGGGAGGAATGGTGATGGGTGTAAGGAACGAATGTGTAACAGAGAAGGATAAAAAGGAGATGAAAGAACACTAAGAAGGATTAATAGTAGAAGAGAAAAATATGGGAGGAGAGAGGTGGAAGATAGTGGGGCTCTATGTGGACGGAGATGTGCAGGAGAAATCAGAGGAGATGAGAGAACTGATGAAAGAAAATAAGCAAGAAATTAGGCTCATAATAGAAGTAGATTTTGATGCGAGAATAGGAGATAGAGGAGTAAAGAAATGGGGTGGAGAGCGAGGAAGGAAATCAAAAGACAAGATAGTGAATGGAGAGGGTACGAAATTGTTAAAGAGCCTAGGGGAAATGGGATGGTTTCTTCTAAACTGAAGTATAGAGGGGGATGAGGAAGGGTAATATACACGTTCAGGAGGAAAGAGGGGAACGGTAATTGATTATGTGGTAGTGGACGACGAAGTAAGGGAGAAGTTTAAGAGACTAGAGGTAGGGAATCATATAGATTCGGATCACTTTCCCTTAATATTCACAGTAGAGGGAGAAATGAGTAATAACAATAAGGCTAAAAAGGAAGCAAAAGTGAAAATAGCAGTAAGAGGGGATTGGTCAATGGAAGGTAAAGAACAGGTTAAAAAAAGTCAGGAATATCAAAATGGGTGAAGGAAATGTAAACGAAGAAATGGAAATAATGATAGGAGAAATAAAAAGAGTATTAGAGTGCACAAGCAAAAAAGAAGTTCGTGAAGGAGGGAATAGAAGTAGATAGGATGAGGAATGTAAACAGAATAAGAAGGAAGTTTGAAGGGAATTAGGAAAATGGAGAAAAGGGATAAGTAGTGGAGAAGAATATAGGAGAAAAAAGAAGGAGTATACTGAGTAGTGTGATCAAAGAAAAGAGGAGGAAAATAAATGGTTTGAAGAAGCGAAGAATGCTAGGACGGGAGAAAAGGTTTGGAATGTAGTAAATAGAGAGAGAAGAAGAAGGAAAAGCGTAAACCATGATATTGAGATGGTTGAATGGAAAAAATATTTTATGGAATCACTAGGAGGGGTAGAGAGGAAAGTTAGAAAAGGAAGAAGGATGGTAGGGAAACAGATGAGGAGGAGGACATTACAAGGGAGAACATAGTCAAGGTATTAGGGATGATGAAAGACGGAAAGGCTCCTGGTATAGATGAGATTCCAAATAAAGTCTGGAAATATGGGGGGACAGAATTAAAGGAAGGGGCATGGATAATGTGCAATAGAGTATGGAGAGGAGAAGGGTGCCGAGAGCTATGGAAAGAAGGAATAGTGATACCAATAGTCAAGAAAGGCAAAGGGGAGGATTTTAAGGATTATAGCGGAGTGACACTAATGCCAACACTGTAGTAAGTATATGTGACAGTTTTATCGGAGAGGCTAAAGAAAGAATTTGTGGAAAAAAGATAGAGCCACCGAATTAGACAGGGTTCGGAAAAGGGATGGGGGTCATAAACAACATATATGTTCTGAACTATCTAGAAAATAAGTGGATTAAAATAAAGAAAGGGGCAATGATAGCAATGTTCGTTAGAAAAGGAGGACGAAGAAAGAAAGAATGGACGGGAAGATGGAAGGGAATAAAATTAGAGGAAGTAAAAGAGTGTAAGTATTTGGGATATACCTCGCAAACGAATGCAGATCATAGAGCTCTCATAAGAGAAAGGATACAAAAAGCAGCAGGGGTAATAAAAAAGATACGGGGAATAGGATAAAGAAGGTTAACAAAAAATTGAAGTAGGAGAATGTAGTTATTTGATACGCTGGTATGGCCGGTATTAGGTTATGGAGCAGAGATATGGGAAAGACAGAAAAGAGATTGAGATTTTACAAGATAGGTATATAAGGTGGACGCTGGGGGTAGACTGGAGGATGCTGGGATATATGGTGAGAGAATAAGTGCAAAGAGATAAATTAGGTACTAGAGAGGGAACGAGGGCACAGAGTTTTGAGACGATGATGAGGGAGGGAAAGGGAGGGGAGTTGGCGAGAAAGTGTTTTATGGAGGTGGAAGGGAGGAGAGGGAGGGCGATGGAATTAAGGAGATGGGAAGAAGAAAGGAGGGAGTTCTTTAAGGCTAGAGATATAAAAGACTGTACTGGAGTAAACTATGAATAAATGGAGAGAAGGGAGGGGGAAAGACAAGTAATAGAAAGATGGGGGATAATCGAGGAATCAAAATATAATAAATGGTATAAGATGATAAAATTGCAAGGAGTACCAAAGTATTTAGAAAAGGGATGAGGAGAAAAAAGATTTACCAGAATAACATAATTTAGATTGGGAAACGAAGTAAGGGAAGGTATCTATTGGGAAAAGAAACAGAACAGGAAGTGCAGAATCTGTAAATGGGAAGAGGAAACATGGGAGCATGTATGGCAAGAATGTAGGAGAGGAATGGAAGATAAAGGAAGCTGACAGGAGAATGTGGTAAAGATTGTAGGAGATGCGGGGTTAAGGGAAGAGTGGATGAAGGAGTTAGAGGATGCTAGGGGAGCAAATAAAAAAGATGGAAAGAATGGATGCAATAAGTGGGAAAATGGAGGTACAAGAGAAGCGAAAGAAAAAGGAAGCCGAAGTCGCGTAAAGTGGAAGCGTAAACATTTGTAAGTAATGGTTATGTAATAGCATAAGTAGATTAAGATACGTTATCGCTCCCTCTCAGGCTCTCTCTGTCTCTCTCTCTCTCTCTCTCTCTCTCTCTCTCTCTCTCTCTCATTATGAATAAAGAAAAACTAAAAAAATCAATTCTTAAAACAGTAGTTGAATTTTTGATTTAAAAAAATGACTTTTTACCATTTTTGTTTGTTCGTGTTTTGTCGAATCTTGCATAGTTTGACCGAAAAATATCATTTTTGATTTTTCACTATTTTCTTGTGTGATCAAAATTAGAAATTTTAATTTTTCCAAAAAATTCAAACATTCGTTAAGATAATCTTGTAGGTTGTTCCAAAATCAACGGTTTTATTTTCTTGACTTTATTTCATATCGTGCATTATTTAGCTTAACATTTTCATTTCCTTTTTTTTTTTTGAATTTTGTAAATGTTATAACTCTGTTAATTTTTTATGGAAAACATTAAAAGAATGAATTGTTTGTCTTTTTGGGTACCACGAATAGCCGTGCATAGAATTTTTAAATCCTAAAAAAAATGGTCTCAAAAATTGTGGAAATGCTCGAACTGTTTGAATTTTTATCTAAAATGGCTGGCTGACGAACTTAACCTTCAGTTAAGGACACAGGCCAATCCAATCTGTTAATTTTTTTTTAAATCTGCAGACACACAAACACGGGCAGACAGACAGGCACATTCGCGTAAATCTGTTTTTCGTGTTCAGGAGGTATAAAAAAGGTGGGGGAGGCAAATTTTACACAAATCTAATACCTTCTCTAATTTATATATTCATCAATTGAATTTTTGGAAAAAATCTTTATACAAAAGAATGTAAAAATAGTGTTATCAGCCTCGGGAATGAGAATACATTGACTTTTTATTATTATTATTATTATTATTGGTGATTACAAGTTACTTGTAACATTTTAAGGTGACTTCGGATCACAAAAAATTTTACATTTTAGTTTTTCATTCTTGCCTAATTGAATTAACGGCGTGGAAGATTTTGGTTCACAAGGTGTACTCTAAAATTATGAATTATTGGATTCATGCAGCCTACTGGAGTTTCCTTGATTTCATCTTTGCTCAATAGGGCAATCGTGCCGTTTGCCATGTTTATTTTTGCCCGTACTTGACGGTGAACCTGACGTTTATATCTATATATTCCAGCAAGAACATTACTACTCTCCAATAGTGCAAAAACGTCACCATCGACTGTTGATAACACAATTTGTGCTTCTGTTGGCATAGGACCAAAACTATGATGTCCTGTGAGTATCTTAATTGGTTTATTCGCAGGAAAAGTGTATCTTCTAAGTTCGAATCGTCGCTGCGGATTCTTTCTGGGAGTAAGCCGAATAAATTCTAGTTGTTCAAATCCATATATATGTCCGCCAAGAGAAGCAATGAGCTCATTGAGTGGAGCTATCGACACTGAATTGGCAGGAGGAGACCTGGACCTGGAATGAAGAGGAGGCTCGACTGGAGGAAGAGACCTGGCAGGAGAAGGTTGTCTGTCAGAAGAAGAATATTGTCCGGCACGAGGAACACCTGGAATCGGGGCGCCATTCGGTGAACCCTCAGTCTGTGAACTTATCTCTGCAAGAAGAAAGAGAGGATTGTATTTTTTTTTAAGTAGGGAAAACTATAACAAGAGTAGGTTACTTTCAAGTGTACATCATTTTAATCTATTAGAATATGCAAAAACGTATGTTCTTCAAACTTTCATCACAACATTTAGCTTGGTAATATAGTTCAATAATTGGAATCACCTTTTTACAGTAAAATTGGCACTTATGATTTATTAACCTGACGCAATGGAGTATGATACATTTATTAAATTTATAGATTGTGTTTCTTACAAGCTGGTGGTGAGGGTACTGAGCCTTCAGTTGACAATATTAAATTTTGAACATAAATTGGAGTAGTTAAGCAAAACCGGTTCTATGACACTACTACGTAGGTCTAGCTGTCGCAGACAGATGGCGCCACCAGTCATTTACCGAAGTCGGTAATTGAAACGTCGGTCAAGGATTCTTCAAGTTCTGGAACTTTCTAGAATGTGGTTTTTCTAGAAGTTTTGATCAAAGCCGATCTATTGCTTCTGAGATTCCTGTTCGTTAAACTTTCTGGATCACATCTGTTGTTAAACAGTGATCGAAATTTCCGGAAAGCTGGAACGAATTCATGGTTTACTTGGCGTGGTGCGTCCCTGCGATACCAATCAAGAATCGAATTCTGAGGATTCCTCTGCTTTCGGAAAATGATCGAACCTTTTGGAAATTTGGACAAGATCTCTGACGATTTTATATACATCGCAGTTTCCAGCAGCTCTCACGTATGACGTGTTGTTCGGATATGTCTTCTAGTTCCAGAGACTTCGACACAGTTAATAATAATCACCGTTCACTCTAACTACCCCTAATTTATTTAGATTCTAGAAAGATCGATCGAAGTTTCTGCAAGATTCGTTGCACGCGGGGCTGTTGCCTGCAAAAAATTTCTAGACCTTTCGATATTGGATATGTGATCTCTACCTGAATTTTGAAAATATACGGATGCGCAGTAGTATTTTGCAATACCTAGTGATGTGTAGTGTAGTTCTGTTCCAAGCTGAATTCTAGTACAACAGTGATCGATTGTTCACCGACAGATGATAATCGTTCATAAACATGTTAAGATACCACCAATCTATAAGTGGTTGCCAGTAACAGATGACCCCGCCATCAAGTCAATTAAATTGAAGGTAAATTAAAAGTAATAAGTAGTAAATTAAAGTTTGAACAGAGAGTATCAACTGGAAAGTTTTACATTTCTTATATTGGATGGCTGTATAAATTAGATTAAAGAACAAAATATAAAATGTCAATTAAAAAGAACATTTTACTTGTGCTCCAATGTTACCAGCATTCTCATTCTTATACAAAATTTCCAATAAAGATCATTCTTATCATCCTCATCATGCTCGCTAAAATATTATGTTCCTTTGTCGCAATATGCGGGCAACTGCTTGACACTAGGGACTTTGTAACGAAGGATCAGAGTGAATATAAAATCGCAAAGCATCTACAAGTTCATTTGGATCTGTATGAAGCATTATAAAGTAGGATTTTCGACTTGGTTGAGGCTACACCTTAAACATCAGTTCACTTGATCCATTTGAATACTCCTCTTCCTTCTCCTACTTCTTGTTCTCCTCCTCCACTTTATTATTATCAACATCATCAACAGTATCATTACCATCATCATCATGTTCCTGATCCTCTTCTAATTCTTCTTGATCCTCCTGCTCCTCATATTTATCTTGAGCTCTGTCTTTCTTTTCCATATCATCCTGCTTCTCATCTACTCCAACCTGATTCTCCTTCTTTGTTCTGTTTGTCATAAAAGACTCCAAAACATCATGATATTCAGATTTTTTACTGAAAGAGCCACGTTTACACTTTAAGAATTCCTCCAGTTTGTTCAGTACTGAACTGCTGTTGATAGGTTTACTACTATTATCATTTTATTTATTGCTGTTATTATTTTTAGTGATTTTTCGAGATTCTAGAAACTTCAGAGGAGTGAATCCATGACAGATTCTTTTATCATACCCAGTTACGTTGGCGGCAAGATTTTTTGTTTTTTTTGCATGAGTACATCTGATGCCTCTTCGAGACGTCAAATCTTGAAATAGACTTTTAGACTATCTTAGCAAGTGGAATTCATCTTAATCCTGCATAACGAGAGAATGGCCGTGGTGGAGTGGTGGTGGTAGAGGTACGTGTATAGCAGGGTCGTTCATAAATAATAGAAAAAGCTCAAAATTTAAAAAAATGGAAGGCGCTCTCATAATTATTTGTTCCTTTCAAAGAAAAAATGATATAGCATAAATTTGAGGTAAAAACAACGGTACCTAGTTCTCTCTTATCTGCATTAAAGCTTTTAAGGCTTAATAGCTTTCCATGTTTATTTCCGTCCTTTTTTTCTGTCGCCACCGTATAATCCAACCAGACAATCACTAGTCTTTAAACTTGCTAAGACGTCACCATCGACTGCTGATAATACAATTTGTTTCTGGGTTGAAATTCGCGCAAATTGATGACGTTCTACGCGCGATTTCATTGGTTTATCAGCAGGAAAAGTATACCGTCAAAGTTCAAATAGCCGGTGCGAATTTTTATAGGGAATAAGCCGAATGAATTAAAGTTGGTCAAGTCCATATCCAGTTCCGTAAAAAGATGCAATCTTGGTAGATGGAACTATGCACCTGACAGAAGGAGACCTGGACCTAGCACGAAAAGGAGGCTCGGCAGGAGGAATATAACTATCAGGAGAATTATGCCTGTCATCAGAAGGAAGGTCACGAGGAACACCGGGAATAGGGTGGACATTTGGCAAACAAGTAAACTGTGAACTTAACTCTTCAAGAATAATCACAAGATTACATTTTTTTAAATTCTTAACATTTTTTGAAAGTACGTTACTATATTATCAATTCATTGTGGCGAAATTGAGTCGCCCGATGCGAAAAGAAGGTATAGAATTATTTCGCAAGAGTAGGCATCCAAATCTCCTTTTTGCACACGACGCCTCAATTGTGAGGCAACAATGAGGACATGTGGGGAGATTGCTGTGGGAAACTTCGTGAATGTTAAAAATGGAATATTCAGGAAGCACTATTCGGAAAGGTACCTGAAATAGTTTTATTTTGAATTTGTAATACAAAATGTAATGTACTTTTTCCACAGATGTAGCGGAATTCTGGGAGAACAAAAAAAAAACCTTCGCGCAGTTGTATGTGGGACCCATATAGCAAATATCTGCACACAATAAAGACTAAAAAGGAGAGATCGCGAGATGTGCGTCGATGATTCGAATGGGGTTTACATAGCGAAAGTAAGACTCCTTAGGTGCCTGCCTAAATAAAAATTCGAAAACGCCAACGGTTTTCAAGTACTGTTATGTCCTAAGTATAGGAGTTGATCATCAAAATGGATATATGTATCACCAATAATAAGAGCGATACCTAGTATAAGTACACCGTATTCAAATATTGTTTTCGATTTTCATGAAATATTCTAAAAAACTTGTTGGTGAGCCAATGATAACTGTCAATAGGCTCTGTCGCAGCATCTCCTTTGACCATTGTTAAATCTTACTGCCCTGAAGCCTCTTCTTCATCGTCATTAGCAGTCATAAATGACGCCCTATTCTCAACGCGTGTTCCTCAACTAGTCGTAATTATAGTCGCGAAAGCCTATAGTGACACCACTGCAGAGTCTAGTAAACATTACTAAAGATTCTACTAATGAAGAAGTTAATCAAGTGTTGCCCGAATCAAAGTCTGAAATTAAGCAACCACCGCTTGAAGTAAACTTAACTTAACTTATGACTGCTGATGACGATAAAGAACAGACTTTAGGGCAGTTAGATATAAGAATGGTTGAAGGTAATGCTCTCATGATTAGTAATACACCTATCCACTTTGATGATCATTTCCTCTACGTGGGACATAACAGTGATTGGAAACTGTTCGCCTTCTCGAATTGTGGAAGAGGATGAGAAAAAGAAGAACGAGGAGAAGTCGAGAATGCTACTGCATAATGATTCATATAGATCGTAATGAACTTCTAGATGCTTTGCGATTATACATCTACTCAGATCATTTGTTAAAAATTCTCGAGTGTCAAGTAGTGGTCCACATATTGCTTCAAAGGAACATACTATTTTAGCGAGCATGATGAGCATGGCAAGAATAATCCCGATTGGAATTTTTATAAGAATGAGAATCAAGAATCAAGAAATGAGTCATTAGTTACTTGAGTTAATGATGGATGGCACTGCCACACCTTTAGTAAATTTGTTTAGTCTCTTACACTGTTAAGCATTTACAGACATAATTTGATGTAATTGATAATTTAACTATCGTGCGGTATCGTTTCTTTCAGCGTTAGATGTCATGGGGTAGTTCTTAATATCCAATGTATTGCTCGCTGTTGTCCCTTTCAACGATGGACTTTACAAATTTCGTTGGGTTGAATTTAAAATCCAAAATATCGCTCGCAATCGTTCTTTTGAACGCCTGACTTTTACAACCGTCGATGGTTTAAATTCAAATTTCGCACTCTTGGCACTCATTCAATTCAGCCTGAACCTTCTTAAATAAATTAAATTACCGACTACGGTAACTGACCGGTGCGCCATCTGTCGGTGGCAACTGAAACTGCGTAGTAGCGGCATAGTACTGATCTAGATTCACTACTGATAAGCCGCACCCTACTTATTTTTCTCGTGATCCGTCATGTAGAACAACTTCAAAGTACCTCAAGTGGAAAAAATTTATTTTCTTCGAGGAACTTTAGCTCTTAATGAAGACTGGCCGCACCCCACCCATTTTTATCTTGACCCGTCGTAATACAACTAATTCCGAGACTAATTCTTGAGACCTGTTATTATACAACAACTTCCGAGTATAACAGCTGTAAAAATGACATCTTTCTTGAGGAAGATAGGTTCTGATACATGACTGGCCGCACCTCACCCATTTTTCTCATGACCTGCCATTATACAACTTTCGATAGCACCATGTATAAAAAATTCATCTTTCTAGAGGAAGATGAGCTCCGAATAGGGATTGGTCACACGCTATCGATTACCGGGATGACCCATCATTTCACAAAATCTTCCAAGTGCATCAGTTGAACAAAATACATTTTCCTCTTCAAAGTTGAGTTCCAAATGACGGCTGCTGCGAAAAATGGGCTAAGTGTGGCCAATCTTAATTTAGAACTAACCTTCTTAAGGAACTTCCTCAAGGAAGATGTATTCTATACAACTAGTGTACTTGGAAGTTCGTGTACAATGATGGGCCGTTCCAAAAACCTTTGGATGTAACCGATCCCTCATTATAAATCAGCTTCCTCGAGAACTTAACATCCTGGACGAAGATGTATAATTGAAACTTAGTGCGCCCCAAAAAATGGTCTATACTGACAGGTTCTTTCAATAATCGGTGGAGTGCAACTGATCTCTCTTTAAAACGCAACTTCCTGGGAGAAGATGTATTTTCTTCACCTGCTACACAATGACGGATGATGAGAAAAATGGGTGAGAAGCGGCTTATCTTCATTGAGATCTTAACTTTCTCGAGGAAGATATAGTTTGTATACTTGATGCACTCAAAACATGTTGTACAAAAAAAGAAGTCTAAAAAAAAATTGCTCAATAAAAAATATGATTCCGATATATGGTATACTTTTTTGAAAATTTTTCTTTAAAAACTTGAGAACATGGTTCCATGCGTGTAGGCATTTTCTAGTTCAAGATATTATTTATAGTTTCAATCCGTTTATTAATTAATACTTGTATTATAATTTTTATTTGCACTAGGGTTACCTTGATGATTCTCAGGTTCACTACTCCTCCCAATATTTCCCAGAAAGTTCCTTGTCGTTTGTTCACCACTCATTCCAAAATTCGCCAAAAAGTCTCTTGTTTTGGGCGACGTACTTGATGATACTTCTGTGAAAAGGCAAAAAAGATTTATGAATTTGTAATGTAAAATATTTAATAAAAATAGTAACAGAGTAATTTGATTATTTTGTGCTTCTCTTTGGTAACAATTAGCCTTCCTCTACCAGGTCTTCGACCTGGGGCTCTAGGCTGATCTACCAAATAACAGACTCAAATCTGCACCAGCAGGCCCTGAGGAGGAGTCTGGAAAAACCCAGTTATCTTTTTTCAACATCGTCAAAAGGCAGTCAGGAATCCTAATCGCACCCTCCACCAGGTCTCGGATGCGGGGCTTGTACGATCTGAATTCTATTGATCAGATTGACTATCAAAAGATAAAATGATAAAGAAAAATATTGAATCAGTACTGAGAAAAAGCTTTGGAAAATCTTGGTCACACCCTCTATCAGGTTCTAAGTATGGGGCTTGTGTGACCTGAATTTTCATTAAGTTAGAGTATCAGTGAAATACGGACTCAATATTTATTCCGTAGTTTACGTTTGAGTCTAGAAAACCCATGGTGTGAGCAAACACCCATGGTGGAATCCTAGACTCGAATGATAACTTCTAAACGTTCCATATAAGTAGATTAAATTTTTAAGTCCACTGCCAGGCGTAAAACCGGAAGAATTGTGTTTTTTAATTAGGAAACTAAGATGAAATTCTATCGAAGACATTACACCAAGTCTTGGTAGGACGAAGCTTTAGTTATGGGCAATCAGAGGAAATAAATTTAGGAAAGTCCTGAATGCTCGGAACGAAAGAGGTAGAGCTCAGATTAGACAATAAAAATTATTCCGCACGCGTTCCTTTCCCGGCGCTCCTGTGATCCCACAATCCAAGAAGAAAACATAAATTCGATAAAATATAGCCATAAATTGATGAAATGAATCATAATCGAAGTCAGGTCAAGTTTTTTGAGTTATCAGCCGTGGTTGAGTTGAGATCTATCGAAAGTTACATTTGTCAAGACTTCTCAATTGCCAATTATTTTCATTTTAAAAGCTTGCGCACAAGAAAAAGCATCGAAGTTCGTCCATTCCAGCTAAAAATTCCTGTACAGGAACCTCGAAGGATCCTGCACATGTTCCTGTACAGGAAACTGCACACAAACCTGTACAGGTAATCCTGTACAGGTTCCTTCACAGAGCCGATTGAGGTGTGGGTTCATGTACAGGTACATATTCAGGATCCTACACATAAACCTGCGTAGGAACTAATCCACGAGGGTTCGCTAGTTGTTTGGCTCTCTTGATGGTGAGTTGGATCTTCAAAGGAATAAAAGGAATGCAACTTTATAGCTGTAAGCGACATGAGTTTTCGCGATGGCTTTCTGCAACGGACCCTATACGTGTTTCTGTACAGGATCCTTCCAAAGGTTTCTTTGATGTCTTCCTGTGAGGGATCCTATACATGTTTCTGTACAGGCACCTGCGCCTCAATTTTCTTCACAATGGAACCTGTAGAGGAAGCCGTACAGGATCATTCAAAGGTTCCTTTGTCAGTACAGGTTCCTTTGCAGGATCATGTACAGTTTCCTTTGCCAATTTCATGCACAGGAACCGTCAAGATTACCTGTACAGGTTCGTGTGCAGTTTCCTGGACAGGAACATGTGCAGGAGCCTCCGAAGTTGCTGTACAGTAATTTTCAGCTGGGATGGGAAAATTGAGTAGCCATTCCTGTTCCTAGGATGTCACTGTTAGTTTAAAGAACAGGGTGGTAAGGGCTAATTTTAATTTTGTTCCCAAACTTACCCAATTTGCATAATTGGTCTCGAATTGTTGGATAGAGTTTATTAAAAGCAAGTCAGATATATAATTTTCGGCAATCATCAATATTGCTAGGAAAATTCTGAATTGCGACATCACCATTAGGGGTCGTGCACATAATACGTCACACGTTTTTCTTTTGTTTATGTCGTTGTATCTCTTTTGGCTTCAAGGCAATTTTATTCTCGTCTTTATTTAAACAGAGGAAAAACGTGTGACATTCGATAATTTTACACACTGTTTTAAGATCTTCTCTGATCAATCTAAATGCCTCAAACGGAATGGAATTGGGAAACGTTAAAAAAAATTCAATTTTGGTAAATAACAACGTTTAAAACAATTTAAAGAAATCTAATCACACAAATCTTTTTAAAATTTAAAAAACTTTCAATAAAAAAGAACTTTTTCAAAATTAACGATATATATTATAGAATTATATTCACCAATATAATTGAGGATGAACATCCAGGCGAAGACCAGAGTATAAGCGATCCCCATTTTTGCGCAGTTAGGCGAAACCCAGATTATTACGTTAATGAAGAATTTAGTGAACAGTATATCGTACAGACGTGATTTCATAAAATATAGACGTCAAACTCGTCCTTGTGAGATTCATGTTTATATTTCATAAATCAGTCTAAAAAAAAGACAGGTTATCTCAACCGAGAGTTCCAGAAGAATAAAGCAATTTTTTATTACAATAGCTTCGTGGATTGGGGTGTTATATAATAAAAAATTTGGTCTAGATTATTAAATAATTTGTTCTTGGATCTAGAACACACATATATCTTTCCCTAGGTACTGTATGGTAAAATAAACCGATCTTTGTTTTAAAATATTTGCGCTTAATGAAATTGTGCCCGAAAAAGGACAGTGAAATATGTCACTTTTAGGGAGATTTCAGTTTTTAAGTACTCGTAATTAATGGTATTTTTAAATCAAAAAATATTATTTTTCATGAAAAAAATTTGAAACATATGAAGATATTATTTGTTGAAAAACTTGTGATTTTTAACAAACATTTGATTCTTATCGCTATATTCTTATCGTTTTTATTTGTTATTCTTATCGCTAAAATGATGCAATTTTAACAAGTACCTCGAAGCTTATAGTCTTAAGAAAACAATTAACTACAATTTTGCCGTATTAGATTTTTCTACATTATTTCTTAATGCCTTAAATCGTAAAAAATGATTTTGAAGATAAAAAAATATTCAAGAAACAATAATATTTTACATAAATTTATTTTGTTTCAAAGATGGTATGTAACAAAATTTAAGATAATCTTTTTCTAGAGAAAACAGTCTTTCCTAACTCTAAAAATTAAATTTTTCAGGCCACAAGCTTAAAATTAAAGCTCAGGGTAGAAAGCTTAAATTTGGATATTTATTCATGAAAGTAAGCTTTAAGTGAGTTTTTTGAAGATAGCATCTATTATGATTTTGTAATCTCCTTAATATCTACTAAAAATCAAGAATAAAAATTAATAATCTAATATTGTAACCTTAAGTTTCTGAAATGTATGTATGTATTTTTCTCAAATATCAGCAACATATAATTGGAGATTGATGAATATTACTGTTTAAAATATAACAGTATTGGAGTAACAATATATTAATAACAAAGCTGTAAACAAATTGAAATTGCGAAAACAAAAATTTATTTTAAATATGTTCTAATAACTAAAATTAATCATTCAATAAATTATTCAACTCGCTATACAAATCTTCAAAATTCTTAGTCTTTCCAAACTTGTTATTATAGATGTCTGAATAGTTTATGTTTTTAATATTAGAAAAGAAGAGCACAGCATCACCAGGGCTGGGAACTGCTCAAGCTTGAAGAAAAGGAAAAAACTAACCAAAAAGAAAAATGTTTGACCAAAAAAAGACGAAGTTTCCACTAAAATTATGAATGTTCAACAAAAAAGTAATCGGCTGTTCGGACTTCAACTCTGGGGAGAAACTATCGCAGACTGTTAAAAGCGAGCTAGGTTACAAATACATCATTAAGGTGCTACGCAAGTTTGACCCTAAGGTAAACATTTTGGGTATACATGCCAATGAAATTGTAGAAAACGATGAGCTTATCCCCAAGATCTGCAACCAAAACAAAATTTCTGATGGTCTGGAATTCAAGATGAAAGTTCTCTTCAAAAAAGTTTACAGAAATAATAAGAATTTCTGTACAGTGCATGAAATGTTTTAGATTTGTCCACATGGCTAAATACCGTCACAACTCTTTACACACTTGTCCGCAAGGTAGCGGTTCTCGTCCAGAAGCTGAATGTACGTCTTCTATAAGAAAATTTATGAACTGCTTCCATGCGGCCACATTTCTGAAGAACTTTCTGAAGAAAGCTCTGTCGAGAGTGGCCAGTAGAAAAGACTATGCTCGCGAATAGCGATTGGATCTGTCAAAACATTCTTCCTTCAGCTTACTTGAGAAAATCGATTTGAATGCTACCACCAGCCGATAACAAGAGAGACGTTCTGCACCAAGTAAACTATGTGACTCACCATGTACCCTTAATATTTATTACCGGAATTCTCGTGGTCTACGAACCAAACCTATCAACCTGCAGCATGCTATTGCTCTCTCGGAATTTACGTACGACGTCATCATTTGGACAGAAACGTGGCTCAATTCCAATCACTTCAACGCTGAGTTGGGTATGAACACCTACACTATCTACAGAAGGGATAGGGATAACCTATCGAGTAACTTTGAACGAGGTGGGGAGTACTATTTGCGATGCACTCGAAATTTTGAAGCTTCGAATATCGAACACCATTTACTTCTGTCGAGCAGATTTTTGTAACAATCTCGAATGGAAATGAGCCGGGAATCAGCTGGAAATGCCCAGAGGTTTATTTGAAACACTGCACCGCTATAGAATCTGCTCTTGAGTCTACTAAACCTACGGCTACAATCATCTTTGCCGACCATAACATCTCTAACATTCGCTGGACCAATGACGATCGAGGATTATGTATCCTCTATAGCAACGGGGCCTTGCCTTCTGCAAGAGAGGGTGCAAATGCGCTTTTTGAGAAATATTTATCATTTTTATTTTAGGACAGGGAGTTTCCGTAAATAAATATAATTTTACTTGAAACGAGGAATTTTGAACATGAAACGGGAATTTCTTTAAAGAATTATAATTCGGATTCAGAAAAAAGAAATTAAAAATAATCCCTTTCCAATTCCGCATTTGTTACATTTGATACATTGATCGTTGCGAATCCATCTTTCTTTAGTCAAAAATGCAACTACTTGGTGAAAAGATAATCTCTGTTCATTACAATTAT
>CAKNWT010331420.1:0-17055 GCA_932066315.1 Andricus coriarius | reverse complement strand
AGAATATTCAAAACTTGTTTAAATTATCTTTTAGCATGCGATATTCATATAATAAGAACACAACGATATCATGTTTTTGATGAAACTGAAGGAATACATTTCACATTATTATTTTGTTCCGTACTAAGCTGTATTTGCATAGTTTTAATTCAGAGCTAAGCGAACCAAACGTATTAAATCTATTTGTTGTGCAAATTGAAATAATTATTATTGTTTCTGTACTTTCCTAATATCATCAATTCGATTATCAAACTTGGGTTAGAGATAAAACATGTTTTCTTCCCAGTTTGAGCGTCGCTCCATGAAAAAGATCTTTAATTTTTAATACCAGTTTCAGTATGTGAATAAAGTATGATTGCTAAACATGAAAACACTTTGTAAATATGATAAATACCACTGTACATTATTTTTGACCTTTTTTTACTTACGCTACAGTGCCAGATAATCTCTATACATTTTTTCCGTGCACTATAAATTCGAAGTCGAAAATTTTCCATCATGTCACACTTTTTTCAAAAACGGTTTCAGAAAGATAATGTACCACGTTACCTGTGGTCGCTACATTATGCAAAAAATGGTCAAACCATTTTTTTTAAATGTTTTAAACCCATTTAAAAAAAACGTGACGTGATAGAAAATTCTCGACTTTGTATTCGTAATCTACGGAAAAAACCCTATCGAAATGACGTGGCACTCTAGTGTATATAAAATCCTTGTTGGACAGTGTACTTTTTAATATTTCTCTTATATTATATGATTTTAAAAGCTATAACATTTTTTTGAAATTGATTGATTGATTTAATGGTTTTGTATACATAAACGATGCCAGTGAAAAAAACTTGTGGGCACTGGTCAAAAAAATTTCCGGTACCGACAACTTTTTTACAGGTTTCTTAAAAAGCACGTTTTAAGGGTGAAGTCTAAACTACGGATGCCGAGAGTCTAGGAAAATAACTGATTATTCATTGAAATCCCAATGACGAAGTTCCGTTTTAAATTATTGGAACAGAATTGAAATTACTCTTTAAATATTTCTTAATTATCTTTTAAATGTTTTCCCCTAAATTAAACATATTCAAAACTTTTCCTTTCATTTAAAACAAATTTCGTTGTTTTCATTCACTTTTAATTAACAATGGCTCATATCATTCCTCAAACGATTCTCTACTCTTTGTAATATTTTAGTGGAAATTATATTTATTTTCAGTTCTGTCAAGAAGAAGGCTAAGTGCGCTCAGAAAATGAATCTTGGTTGTGCAGCGGTAGATAGTATAAATCAAGTTGATTTCAGTGGAACATGTGGAACAGTAAAGTTCCCACTTCTAAAGCCCAGTGTAAATATGTAACAATAAAAAAATGGAGAATTTATTACATCTCTAATAATCCGTGTTTTGCTGAATTCTTAATGATATGCAATACTACTAACCAGTAACCATTTACTCAATAATAATTTTGTTTTCAAAACGAAAATAAATTTAAAATTATTATTAATTAAAATAATTCAAAAATTTGATAATACAAAATCATGTTGGAAAGATGTTGACAAGCAACTTCAAAAAGGGCTTTGTTGGCGTAGGCTTACAATTAGATCTTTTAAACACTGATTTTCCGCCTCTGATCAACTCATGAAATTGAAATTTTCGCATGTGTCCCGCTTTACTTCACACTGTATCGCTCACTGTATCGCTACCGTTTTAGGTTATAATAAAATTAATTTCATCTTTTCATCGTAATTTCACATGTATGTATACCAGAAGCTTAAATTTGAGTCGTCCTAGAAGAAAATCAGAATAAGAGAAAATCTTCCGACTTAGTGGTCTAACAGACCAAATATCCTCATTTTTCTATTTTTTAACTACTGTTTGAAAAAAAGCAAGGATATAATATACTTTTTTTTCATTATTGCACATCTACGTATCGAGAGCTTCAATTTGAGCTGTCCTTGAAGAAAACCGGACTAGAAGAAAAGTCTCCAGTTTCAATCCCTTCTTTTCTTCATGACAATCCTTCATAAATGAACAATTATGGTTCTAAAATATTTTTCTACTTTTTCATGTTCCCATTTGATTCTTTTTAACCATTAAATCTGAAACATTTAAATCGACAGCTATAGTTCTCTGTTAGGCTTTGAAATTTCCAACATCGATACATTGAAATATTTTAATGATTTGTGACACAATCATCTCTTAACGAACTATGAATATTAACCTAATTTCGTAAAAACTGATTGCAAGTTAAACCTATTTTTGTTTGTCCGCCTTGACAAAATTTAGGATGAAAAATTTCGTTTGAGTGGATCTGATATTTAAGAAACAATGATCATTCAACAAGATTCATTTTGTACGAAGAATGAAATTTTATAAACTTTTTATCAGGTAGTTGAATTTTTAAACTAAAACATTTTCATTGTTGACCTAAAATTAAATAATTAAATTTGTATTTAAAAACTGAATTAAAAATGTTTGGAAACGTATTTTCTACAAAACGGTTTAATTTCCTGTCAAATAGTTGAACTATCAAGACAGAAAGACACATTTTATACAAAACAGTTTAATTTTCTACCAATTAGTTAAGCTTCCACGACAAAACAAAAAGAATTTTTTACAAAACGTTTAAATTTCAAAAAAAAAGTTCATCTTTAACTAATCAGTTACATCTTTAATCAAATAGTTGAATGTTCATGTGAAAAAATATAATTTTACATGAAAAGACAAATTTTCAAAGAACTATCTCGTCACATTTTCGAAAATGTTTTATCTTAAAAAATTAGAAGAAAACGGGACAAACTATAAATTTCGACAATAAGGTTTGAAATTTTTCAAATCAAAGTATTACTTTGTAATCATGTAATTTCTACTTTCTATGAAGATTTTGACAAAGGCGATAATCGAATAATTCCAGAAATTAATTTTCAATGAGAAAATACATACGTTAAGCATTTTTTTAGCGATTCGCGAACATATATTTTCTGAAAAATCAAAGCATAATTTTCATATCCAAATCAGACGTAATAGTTTTTCAAACGACGGTAAAAATTAAAATAATAAGAAGTTCCTAATTGTGTCATGTTGATTGCCCAAGATAAGAAAATCAGACACAATCATATGTACGCACTATAAATATTTAGCTGATTTCATAAATACTGACTGCGCGTTTAACTTATTTTTAGGCCTTGACAACATTTAAGACAAAAAATTGTATGCGAATGGATCTGCTATTAAGAAAATAATAATTTTATTGGAAAATACAGGGCATATTCTAAGGAAATTTTAGAACTACCCGAATGCCTAGTCTACGAAAACTAAAAAAAAAAGGAACTGAAATGCAGTAATGTCACAGTTTTCAGACAGTCACTATTTTTCTTTCCCTCCATCTCATTCCTCTACGCTTCCTTTTCTCTCTTTTTTGCCTTAATTTTTCTTTGCCGCCTTCATATTTTTCCATCTCCCTTCTTTTCAGCAACTGCCCATTTCTACTTTTAGAACTACCCATTTTTTTGGAGTTGCAAAATTCGACAGAACTACCCGTTAGAATATGTCCTGGGAAAATATTCAATACTTGTTTGCAATTATTTTTCATCATGCGATATTTTTATAGTAAGAAAAAAACAACGATATTATAATTTTGATAAAACTAGCAGAAGACATTTTTTAGGATCATTTTTTGCTGCCCCAATCTGCAGTTTCATAATTTTTATTGAGGAGTAAGCGAACAAAAAGTGATAATTGGAGCTTTTAAATAAATTGAGATAATTATTGTTTCTGTATTTTTGTAATTCCATAAATTCTATTATCAAACCTAATTTGTCGAGAGAAGTGTTTTCTTCTCGGTTTCAACGTCTATACACAACAAAATGTTAATTTCCGATTACAGATTCATTTTTATCATATATAGTTTTAAATAATTTAAACGTTCTTTTGGATTAAAAATATATTAATCCTATATAAAATTATATTCTGCTTCCATATGTAAACTAGAAATTGAAATTTTGTGTCGTTAGAACATGAAAAGACAGTGAAATATGCCTGTCAATTAAGAATTTATGCTACAGGTCACTATTCAAAAGAAAATGTTCACTAACCTATAGATTTATTTTGTATACAAAAAATGATTACACTCACAGTTGAAGTTGAGATAAAAATTAGACTATCGAGAGTTGCCAATTCACTTGTAGGAAATGGCTATGCGTAAAATGCGATACAGTCATCAAAACTCGTGTGGGAGGAGGCTTGGAAAGAGTTAATGTTTGGAAAGTTCTGTATACCAGCTAAGTTCTATCAGCCAATCAACCAATAGAGTTTTGTTAATTTGTTTTCCTAATAGCGAATTAGTAACATTTAATAGGCTAATTTTTATCTTGACTTCAAATGTGATTGTTAGGTGTGGGAATATACCCCCGAAAATTAGATGGTGCTTGAAAAGTGGAGGGACTAGTCGTCGCGAACAAGCTCTAAAATTCATGATATTTACAAAAGAAATAAAGTTTGTCAAAAGTTGATGGTTTGTGTACATGTAATGGAAAGTATAAATGAACCTGCACGTAAAAGCAAAGTACTGTATTTTTGTGAAGTTCTTCGAGGACGCTTCGTCAAATTGTTACGGGTAAGTCTACTTAGTCACAATTGTACTTAGATTAATTTACATATAAAATTTAAGATTTTCAAATTGGCTTTGGATAAGTTTACCGAAATTCGGTGGACATAGAATAAATATATTCAGTCAGCCAAGACACTTCGTTTTAAATTTTATGTAAATATAATTTTGTGCAATTTCTAGGCTGAATTTATGTATTCAATTGAACATTTGTTTTAAACCTTCATGTTCGAGATTTTATCTACGAAAACAAAGTATTTGATAGTGTCCGATAGCTTCTTTAACTGGAAACAATTTTAAGAATCTATTATAGTCATCATCAAATGTTTTTATACTTTTGACACTGATAATTTAAAACTTAAGCTTGAATGTACTGTTTACAACAATTTTCTTCTAATATGATTGTTCGTTTCAAGGAATAAAGAAAACCGTTGATCAAAATTAAATTTGATGTTTCATCATGGAAAAACAAATATTTTGGTCTAGAAATATGCTTTTTCCAAAAAAGTCATATTTGTTCTTGACTTTCACTTTTGGAGGTCAAATATATATTTTTTCAATAACTGATTATCATCAATGGAAAGTGTGTGAAAAAATCTATCGAAACTGTACTGGACAAAAGATTTTTATCATCATCAGAACTGAAATTAACATCCAATTATTGTAAAATTTACAGCTTTTTTAATATTTCATTTTAATTGTTCGCAGATGTATAAGTTAATACTTTTTCTTGGAATATGCTCATCCTTCGCTTCAGGTAGTAAGCCGCCAGAAAAGCTACCAGCGAAGCATCCAGCGAGGCAGCCAGTAACTGATAATAAGTGTCAGAGTAAGTGATATATATCATGTCAATGACTGTTCATAAACAGCGTCACGCTATGTCAAGAAAATATTTACATTTTTAAACAAATAGTTGAATCTTCAAGCCACTGAAACCAAATTTCTTATAAGACACACGGTTAATTTGCAACTAGGGAGTTGAATTTTCAATCCAGAAGATTACTTTTCTATTCATAAATACGAACTTACAAAAAAGTTCATTTCAATCTAAAGTGTGTTACATATGAATATACAAAAGTATTGTTTTTGAGTGTTCCAAATAATACACCTTTGTGAATTTTTCTAACCAACTTACATAAGTAAATGTTAACAACTGGAAATTTCATTGAGATTTGACAATATTGGTAATTTTTTCTAGTGTTATGCTAGTGTTATTATTACGTAAATATCTTATACTCTTCAATTGCAGATAACGTGTTTTATCCTTATGCAATTGTAGAGTAGGTGTATATCTAGTAAGATATTGACCAATTAATCAATGAAATTTGTTTTGTATTTTCTGGAGTACTAACTAATTTCAGTTACATATTAAAGTGCAAATCGGAAAAGCATATGTTATCATTGTGCTGACAATATTTGTATACAGTAGTGCTTTATTAATAACTGACGATAGTAATTTTTCATTTATTGTTGGACATAGATATATTAAGGTTCCTATAACTCTATGCGCTGCATTTTAATGTGTATCGTGAATGTTAGTCTACGATCCAATATTAGCCCGAAGTATTTAATCCTATCTGACCACATTAATTCAAATTTTCAAATTTTCTAGATTTACAGTTGAAAAAATGGATTTTTAACAAAATAAGAGAATTTTTCACAAAATAGTAAAATTTGCAAGCAAAGGCATGGATCTTTTAACTAATAAAATAAACTGTCAACAACATAATTTAAGTATCAAGAAAGAAAGTTACTTTTTAATGAAGAAAATTAATTTTCTACCAAAAAATATCAACCTACAACAAATTAATTAAATACTACTGTTAACAGAATATCCTGTACTTTAGCTAATCGAAAACAATAAGTGAAGATGTTGGTTTGAAATTAATCAAAGTTGTTAATTACTGGTCTCATATTTTATTTAAAGATAGCCAACTACCAGGTCTTAAATTTTAGTTTGACATTTCGACCGTTCTCCGACGGTCTTTATCAGAAAAACAATATTTCGAATATATATTTCACTTGTTTAAAATATTAAATAGGTTAGAATTGTGAGGTAGAAAGTCTTTTTTTAAAATTATTTATAATATTTTTTGTGGTCAAAGTTTTGAGAACGATATTTTATAAAAAATGGTAATGGGCTGAAAGTTATTAACACATAATTGAGAATATTGTAACATAATATAGTACCTTTCGTTTGTAAATGGTGTTGTTGTGTCGATTGTTCAAAGTTCGGAAAAAGGTCGAAACTTCAAATTAAACTGCGAGACCTCGGAATTGGTTATTTCTTTAATAAAAATATGAGACCAGTAATAAACAATATTGATTCATTTCAAAACAACATCTTTACTGAAAAACGATAAAATTAAAAAAAATATTGTAATAGTTTAACTTTTAGTTGATTAAATTTTTTTTAAAACAACAAATAACGAATTCTCAACTAAATAGTTAAATTTTGAACCAAACAGATAAATTTTCAATTAAAAATTTAATTATTGAATTTCCAAATAAAAACTATCAATTTTGAACCAAAAATAGAATATTTAAATTATCAGTTAAAACGAATTTACTTTCAACAAAAAAACAGTTGGATTTTCTTATTAGGTTCTATTAATTCAGTTCGCATTTGAGCGGAAAACAAGAAAAAGGGGAAGATTCTTACTAGCAGAAGAAAAAGAGGAATTCTTTTTAAAAAGGAGGGTTAAGATTGTGCAGTCTGCATTTGGATGCTTTGATTACAAAATAAAATCACTAATTTTTCTTTTTACAAGCATTCAAGAAAAAAAATGTTTACATATATATTTTCCATTTATGAATTACCCACCCAAACCCACGCCCTGGTAGTGCGACGTAGTTTTTGAACTGATTATAATAATAAAAACACCCAAAAAAGGGAATTGTATTATTTTCGAAACTAAATCTTTTTATCAATAATTTCTAGAAATTGTTGGTTGTTACTATGTTAGTAATGAAGAGATGCCCGCTACAACACAAATCATAGATACGATCGATATGTCTCTTTGCACTCACTTATTCTACAGTACGGCTGTACTTGGAAAAAACGCTTCTGTTCAATCAAATGATGAATATGCAGATTTAGACATGAATGAATTTCAAAGGATCAACAATCTTCGAAAAAAAAACAGACGATTAAAGACCTTAATAGCCATGGAGGAATTGTTAACGGAGAATGATACTAAAAATAAAAACAATAGGTAAGTTTCATATATCCATCAGAGATTGTAAATAGAATTCTATATTATCGAAATTAATCAAAATATATTTATAGTCATTAAAAATAAACATATTAATTTTGGTCACTTTATAGAATATTGTTTGATACGATTCTGCGAGAAAAACTTGTTAATAATGTTGTCAACTTCGTGCAAAAATATAAATTCAACGGTATCGAACTTCAATCGCAATATCTAGCTGAAAATAATGCAGCTGCTTCTGATAAGCAGAATTACGTTTTACTATTGAAGGCCCTCAAAGAAAAGTTCGATCAAAATGGTTTAATTTTATCTTTAGCAGTTGATGCTAAAGAATCGACTGCTAAGAATTATGATATTAAAGAAATATCAAAGTATGTGAGCTTCATAAATTTGAGGACTTACTTTTTTCACGGAGGTATTTTAGAAAATAAAAAAATAGATAGAGCTGGTCATATTGCTCCACTGTACCATTCATCAAAAGAAAATACGGAGGATCGTAAGTTGAACGTTGTAAGTACTTTTGTTAGCCAAATTTTTCAAAATTATTTAATAGCGCCGTAAACAAGACTAAAATATAATTAGACGTTTCCTAATCATTAAAAATTTTCGAAAACTTCAAAATTTAAAAAAAACAGAGAAACATTTAATTGATTTTAGATAAAACAATTTATGTTGTTCAATGTGAATACCTGAGATTTAAAATCTTTCTGTATTCCAGACTTTAAGTTATTCGATCATAAATATATTGCATAATTAGATTTGAATACATTAAATTTATATTTGATAAATTTAGAATTGTTTAGATATTACATGTTTGATTTTTGAATGTTTACATTTTAAATTATTTAGAAATCGCAAGTAATCTTCGAATAATTATAACAAATTCAAACTAAATTTTTGACTAAACTATTGAATTTCCTTAATTCCTTCATTTCCTTAATTTTCACAATAGAATGATATATATCCAAATACAAGATCATCTTGATACCCTTAGCTGACCTCTCTGCCTGATTTCAAATGGAATTGGACAACTTTTTTAATGACCTATTTTTAATTGTAGGCAAACGACTATTTACCATCCATTCAAGAGTGAGCGACTTTATCTCACAATGCGGGGCTATGTCGATCACTCATAAATACAAAATAAAAGAAAGTACTTAGAAGGCAAATTTCACGGAAAAAGTAACTATTTACAATTGTTTTCATCATTTTTAAACAATGAAAGTCTCTAAATCTCTTGGCGCCGTTGAATAATCTGCTTATTTTTTTTTTACTTAAACCTTGTGAAAGGTTATTTTTATACATTAAACAAGGTGATTATCAAGGAAAAAAATTTATTTATTTGGTTTCTCATAAAATCATATAAGGCGCTTTCCCCACAAATAACAAAATTCTTACAACCAAATTGCCATAACTCAGAATTTTATACGAATGCACTTTTTATTCGTTATAACTGCCAAAACTGCACAGAACAAGTTTGACAATGAAATTAAACATTTGTAAAAGAAAAACTATCGCCAATCCTAAAGTTGATTATTTAGAGAGAACGATAATTAATTATCAAAAACACAGATTCGGTTGAGCCGGTTTCCTTCAACACGCGCCACTTGACTCATTTCACGGTATTTTAAATTCATGTGATGATTGCTTATAATTAATTCTGTTCTCAGGATTTTGTGGTGAAACTTTGGCTTTCGGAAGGTGCTCCACCAAACAAGTTAATACTGGGAACTACTGTTAGAGGACTATCCTATAATTTAGCTAATCCAAAACAAGTCGGTAGGGACGCACCAGTTGTTGAAGATCCAAAATATGCTTTACCAATGACAAGCTATTACGATACTTGTCCAAAAGAAAAAAATCGAGTATGGACAACTTCGTGGGACAAAGAACAGCAAGTGCCATACATCTACAAAAGAAAGGACATGATTGCCTATGATAATGTCAAGTGAGTCTTCACATGAAATTCAGTTGAAGTGTGTATTTCAATAAAGATAATAATATGTAACTAAAATATTTATTTCCAGCTCTATCAAGGTGAAGGCTGAATATGCCAAAAACATGAAACTTGGTGGTGTATTTCTAGACAGTATAGATGGAGATGATTTCGATGGTCACTGTGGAGGAGGGAAGTCTCCACTTCTGAAGGCTGTAAACCGAGTTCTCAGAGACAAATGTTAAATTTTTGTATAAATCCTTCTTGGAAAAATAAAGAATTGATTGCACCTCTAAGAATCCACAGTTGTATGCATTTTTTCGTTTTGGCCAGTAACTCGTAAGGGCCGTGCATAAATTAGTTGAAGTCATTTAGTTGCGGGGGGGGGGAGGGTCAACGATTTTTCTATGATCTTTTACATGGGGGGAGGGGCGTTGACAAAACCATTTCATGCAAAAGATATTTTCAAGTCTGTGAATCACAAAATAATAATAAATGAATAAACAAATAAGAGGTTATCTACAATTATCGTAAGGTCATTTTCTAAAATTTCCTACAAATCTTACTAAATTTGTATACACTTAGGGAACGAACATACATACAAAATATAAACTCTGCTAATTAAATAAACGTGGAAACTTAATGAAATTAGTTTAACAAAATAAAATACGTTTATAATAATAAGTATATATTTTTACAAATGTACAATAATTATATAATTTCTTTAAGACCTAACTCTCTAAACCTGAATCAGTGAAATTTCACTGATTGAAATCGTGAGAATGTAGTCACTGAGAATCAGTGAAAAGCTACTGATCCACTTAGTGAATTTAATATCACTGATTAGATCAGTGAAAATAACTAAATACATACATACATACGTATCAACGTGCTCGATAATGGAGGTTATGTGATTTATTTGATTTATAATCGAGTGGTCAACAACTCGTGAAGTCAGGTGTACACCTTTGCTGAAGTCACTGGCGTGAATTCTCTTGAATTCACATGAAGACACTGAAATCACTTGAAGTCAGTGTACACTCCATCGGTCGAGCTGTGAACTCCTCGGTTATGATCTATTATTTATTACTCACTTCTAAATACTCGTTGTCGGAAATCACCATTATAATGACCCACTGAAATAACGTAAAACTACACTTTGCACTCTGAATAAATTATATATTTTAGCTTGCGCCGATAATAATAGTCAAAGCGAACCGATAAACCGACGATTTCGTCTGAGCACCTCGGCACGACCTTCGGTGGCTTTCGGGTCCTTATTACGTCACGCGTGTGCATATCAGCTGATAAAAATTAACCTTTTGCAAATTAAATATCGCACTCAAAGGAAATGTAAAATATAATAATAATTTTTTTAATCTGTCTAGACAGTTGACATTTCGCAAGGAAGTTGAAACAAATGATCTTTAGTGTCAAATTTCATTATTTTGTATGACAAATTTCCAACTGAATTAATCAGTGAAAACAATTATTGGGTGTATCAGTCATTCTAGGTTCACTGATTTATTTCTATGAAAATTTTCACTGATTTACCCAGTGACAAGGTAAAAACCACTGATTTTTCGGTGAAGACCTACACTACTGATTGATTCAGTTAAAATTTCACTGATTCAGTTTTAGAGAGAAAAGTGTGTAGTCCGAATTAAAAAAAAAATCTACAATAGAAAATTAACTTTTTTTCTGAGCATAATTTCGAGTTTTCTAACTTGACATCTTAAGTATTAAAAATAAACTTTAGTGTTTGGTCAATATTTTTTGTTAAAAATTTAACAATTTTTTTTAACATTAATCATTTTCATTGAAAATCCAAATGACTTGTTAAAAATTCGCCTCTTAAGCTTAAAAGTTCCACAATTTGATTGCAATTTTCTGCTATTTTTGGTTTGAAAATTCATCTCTCTTTGTAGAAATTTAATCTTTTTTGGTTAAAACTGTGCCTGTCTGGTAAAAAATTAATCTGATTCGGTTGAAAATTAACTTTTTTTAAGAATTCATATTCTCATGTTTAAAATTATACTGTTTCGTAAAAAATTCGTATGTTCTACTCGGAAATTCAATAATTTGATATAAAATTCAACTATTTGGTATTTTGTTAAAAATTCTTCAATCGTGTAGAAAGTTAATCCTATCAGTTTAAAATTGATCTACATGGTTGATAATTCATATATTTTGTCAAAAAATCGTCTTTTTGTCAGAAAATCAATTTTTCTATCTGAAAATAAAAGTTTTGGCCTAAAAATTAATCTGTTTGCGCTGAGGAATTAAGTATGATTTTACCGATCAGCTCCTCTTTCCAAATCGGCTTACGTTATTTTTGGATGTCCCGAAAAATAAATTCTCACAAAAAGTGTGGGCGGAAAAAATTACGTAATGTATAGGGAGAAGGCCAAAACTTACAAATCCGAACAAAAGCGGGAATGCAGTTCAAAATTTCAGGAAAAAACTTCGCGTAATGTATGCGCAGTCCCTTACTTGTCACAATGTTACTCCTAAAGTTACGTTCTTTGTAACTTTTTAGGGACTTCGCTACTTTTTTATACATTTAACATGTAACGTAACTTAGTAACTATTGTTGTAGTAACTTGTATCTTTAAGTCAGTTACTTTTTCGATACTTTTCATTTTTTGTATTACCATATCTCCTTTTTAAGAACGAGGTGGGTTGATAGATAAACGACATTTGAAGTTAGGCGCAGCAGAAGAACAAGAGCATG
This sequence comes from Andricus coriarius, assembly GCA_932066315.1. Lineage (NCBI taxonomy): Eukaryota > Metazoa > Arthropoda > Insecta > Hymenoptera > Cynipidae > Andricus > Andricus coriarius. The sequence continues at coordinate 4,577 of CAKNWT010331420.1, read as the reverse complement.
AATCTTTGATTCTCTGAGTCTTTAAATACTTTGGGCCTGTTTTCAAACACACAAAAAAATCAGAAGTTCGATTTCCAAAAATTGTATAGTTTAAAATATTAATCGTTGAAAATTATAGAATTTTAAAAAGAAATTTAAATAGATTTAAAATCACGTCTTTCGAAATTATATATTTTGCTAATGAGAAATATTTTAAGTTCCTTATTCATAATGTGTCCTCTAAGGGTTTACATGACCTTCTATACTCATTCAGCGCAATTATACTGTCGGAAGAGTGAGCGAGCGATCGAAAGCGAGAGAGTGAGCGATTGAGAGCGAGCGCATCCGGATCTTAATCTACCTATAATATTACATAATAGCTACTTACAGATCTTTAGGCTTCTAATATATGCGACTTCCGTTTCCTTTTTCCTTCACTTTCACATCTCTTCTATCTTATTCTCAGTTTGCCATTTTTACACATCCATTCTTTTAGTCTTTCTCATTCGCCCTTCTAGCCCCCCTCCAACTCCTTCATCCACTCCTCGCCCATTCCATCCCTCCTAGATTCTTTACCACATTCTCTTACGAGCTTCTTCTATCTTCCATTCTTCTCCTACATCCTTCCTATGCATGTTCCCATATTTCCTCCTCCCATCCTCATTTTCTGCACTTTCTGTTCTCTTCCTTTTCCCAATACATGCCCTCTCTTACCTCGTTTTCCAATCTAAATCTTGCTATTCTGGCCCGTCTTCTCTCTCCCGATCCCTTTTCTAAATACTTTGGTACTCCTTTCTTTCTTATCATCTTATACCATTTTTATGTTTTGATTTCTCAATCATTCCCCATCTTTCCATTAGTTGTCTTTCCCTGTCCCTTCTCTCCAATTCCTCATAGCTTACTACATTCCCCTCTCCTATATCTCCTTTAACTTCGTCTCAAATTTCCATGCTCTCTTACCCGATCTAGTACTTAATTTATCCATTTGTGCTTCCTCCCTCACCAGATATCCAGGCGTCCTTCAGTCTTTCCCCTAGCGTCCACCTTATATACCTTTCTTGTAAACTCTCAATCTCTTTTCTTTCCTTCCACCCCATACCTCCGCTCTATAACCTAATAATGGCCATATGAACGTATCAAATAACCACATTCTCCTTCTCCATTCTTTCTTGAACCTTCTTTTTCCTATTCACTATATCTGTTTTATTATGCCTGCCGCTTTTTTTATCCTTACTCTTATATGAGCTCTATGATCTCCATTCATATGCAAGCTATATCCCAAATATTTATAGTCTTTTACTTCTTCTAACTTTACTCCCTTCCTTCTCCCAGTCCATTCTTTCTTTCGACCCCTTCCTTTTCTAAACATCATTATCTTTGTCTTTTCTACATTTAAATTCAACTTTTTCCCATCTAAGTATTTCTCTAATCCTGTAATTAAGCTCGTCATCCCTTCTTCATCCTCTGCCATGAACACTATATCGTCCGCGCATGCCAGAGTATATATCCTTTTCTCTCCCATCCTAAATCCTTCCCATCCCTTTCTCTTCATTTTTTCTTCTAAATCTGAGATCAATATAATAAATAAAAGTGGGCTCAGTAGACATCCTTGCCTTACTCCTCTCACTAACCAGAAACTATCTCCCACTTACTCTCCCACCTTTACCCTGCTTTTTGTCTCTAAAAATTTCCGATACTCTCTTTATTAAGCCCTACCGGATACCCTTTTTCACCATAACTTTTTCTATCTCGATTCGGTCCAAGGAGTCGAACGCCGCTTTTAAGTCTACGAATATTGCTATCACTACCCCTTTCCACCTTTTAATCCTTTTATTTATCAGATAATTTAGAACATATATATTGTCCATCACCCCCATCCCTTTTCCACATCCTGCCGGATTCGGTGGTTTTATCTTTTTTTTCTCAACTTGTTTCTTCAATCTCTCCGATGAAACCGTTAACAATACTTTATACAATGTTGCCATCACCGTCACACCCGTATAATCCTTAACCTCCTCCCCTTTGCCTTTCTTCACTATGGGTACCACCACTCCTTCTTTCCATATCTCTGGCCACCCCTTTCCTCTCCATACTCTATAACACATTATCCATGCCCATTCCTTTAGTTCTGTCCCCCCATATTTCCAGACTTTATTTGGAAGCTCATCTATACCAGGTGCCTTTTCATCTTTCATTATTCCTAGAACCTTGACTATTTCTTCCCTTGTTATGTCCTCTTCCTCATATCTTTGCTTACCATATTTTCCTCCTTCCCTAACCCTCATCTCTACCCCTCCTAGCGAATCCATAAAATATTTTTTCCATTCTACCATTTCAATGTCCTGGCTTACTCTTTTTCTTGTTTTTATCTCTTTATTTACTACCTTCCAAACCTCTTCGTCCATCCAAGCCTTCTTCGCCTCTTCCTGAAACCTTTTATCCTCCTCCTCTTTCTTTTGATCACACAATTCAGTGTACTCCTTGTTTTCTCCTATATTCATCTCCACTATTTTTTTCTTTTCTCCATTTTTTTTGTTTCTTTCTGACCTCCTTCTTTTTCTCTTTACATTCCTCATCCCATCCATTTCTATCCCTTCCTTTACTAACTTCTTTTTTGCTTGTGCTTTCTAATCCTCTTTTCATTTCTCCTATCACTATTTCTATCTCCTCGTCCACATTTTCCTCTCCCATTTTGATATTTCTAACCTTTCCTTTGAAGTGTTCTTTTCCTTCCATTGAACAATCCATGGACGATTTGTTGTAAAAAAATGGGTGACCGATAATTGTGTACAGTTTTTATATGAGTGTACGATTTTCGGTCAACAAAAAATATTCTTTCAGACTACTAATATTGATGGAACCTTCAAAAATATATGTCGTGTCTTAGCATATCACTAGTAGTAATGCATTATAATAATTCAGGAGTAAATTTGAGTCGTTTTTTTTAAAGTTGGATGAGTTTGAATGCTTGGTTTTCAGCTTAGTTTACACAGTCAAAACATACAATTCATCTTTTTCAGTACTCAATCAAATTTGAATTGACTCAACTATCTGGTACCTATCCGGTTCAAGTGAGACCATATTTACAATAAACATTTTTCACTTTTGAACACCATGAATAAATAACTATACATAGGTATACCAATTTATTTCTAATTTACAATGTTGGAATCACACATTCGAATCATACCTACTCTCTTCTCATCATTCGCGCAAAAGTGGCTGACGGAAAATTGGGTCCTCGTATGACTGAAAATTGGGTCCTCGCATGATTGAAAATTGCGGCCGAGCACGATCAAGTGATCGAAAACTACTACCTCGGGATTATCGTCTTTTATATTTTATAATTCAATCGGGTATGCTAATTGTGAAGTTTTGCAGGTCTCAAATTGTTTATAAAGGCCTATTCTTTGACTGAAAAAATTGTTTGCTTATAGTTTTCGAACTTTTGTTTTCTGATTTAATTTTCGGGCAATTTCTTCTAGTCGTTCTTTAGATTTGAAAATTCAAATAGGGTAAGGAGGGGCAGCGCCGACCAGTTAACAGTCAATGATTTTTTTGAAGTTAATAAGATGTAGAATTGATCGATTTTTTTTTCATTTCGAGTCCTACATTATTGTATATCATATTTTTATAAGTAATTATTACATGAATAAAACAATGATTTATTAATTTAATTATTTCTAACCACTTGTATTTCGTCGGCTTTGCACCACACCGGAGGGCAAAGCCGACCGCAGCTTTTTATAAAAATCAAAACATTTGAAGATGGGAAAACATAGTGGTTTGCGTCTGTGGTATTTTATGTACTGGATAAATTACCTTTAAGTATATCCAGCAAGAAGAATAAGTTACTTTTAATCAAAATAGTAATAGCTGTAATATAACCTCTTATTCGTTGACATTTCACTAGATACGGCTACGGGCAATGGTTTCTACCGTATCGACCGGATTGAAAATAATAATATTCAATAGTTTCTTGCATGTAGCCCAGAAGATAAGTGGATTTTCTACATTACCGATCACTTATCATAACCTAAGAACTTTTTAACTATTATTTTGGTCGGGCTTGCCCTCCTGGTGAGGCCTCAATTATTTACGATATTTAAGATACTTTGGACTTGAATTACGTTCAATGATTATAATAAAATAATGTAATATTATTTTATTTGTCAAAATAAAAAATTTTCATACTGTAAGTATTGCCATTAATGTTGAAAACTTTATATTTTTGCCAGCGAATCTTCCATTCTTTCGTTGTCAAAACTGTTTCTGCTTAATTTTTCTTTTACAACGTCAATTTTCAAGCTTTTAGTAAGTCACACTATCTCTTTAATAAAATATATTTATTTAATGTAAAGTAGAATTAAAATTGGTAAATAATAGCGATGTTATAAGCAAAGTCGCCTTTGCCCCACCGGTCGGCGCTGCCCCTCCTTACCCTATTTGAAAATGAAAAACAATGATTCCTATTAGTTTAAAAGTTTTTGGCGATTTTTCTCATATGTAAAATTATTACTAGTAAGCACTAATATAAAATTGGAAGTCAAAATAAATTTTTTTAATCAATTTAGATTTTTTTGAATATGTGCAATATG
>CAKNWT010331414.1:10416-27576 GCA_932066315.1 Andricus coriarius | reverse complement strand
ACTTTGTTTTTCTAGTTTTATTATGAATATAGACAGTAGAACCGAAAGCTCTCAAATATTTTAACTGAGGCTTTTTACCATGCCACAATTCAAATGGTGTTTTATCTACCTTTAAAGCTTTAGTCGGCGATAAATTAATCAAAAATGTAGCAGTTAAAACTGCTTCACCCCAAAAATGTTTTTTTAAATTAACACCTGAAATCATCGCCCGAGCTTTTTCAGTTATAGTTCTGATCATACGTTCTGAGACACCATTTAATTGAGGGGTTCGTGGAACTGTTAAATGATAACTAATACCTTTTTGCACACAGAAGTCCTTCATCTCATTAGACAAATATTCCCTTCCATTATCAAAATATAAATTAACAATCTTGAAATTGAAATGAGTTTCACTTTTTGCAATGAAATCTTTAGATACAGAAAATACATCCGATTTGTATGTAATTAAATACGTTACACAATAATGAGTGAACTCATCAATAAAACATACAAAATAATTTTTATTGTCAATAGTTGGGGGAGTTATTGGGCCACAAACATCGGAATGAACAATAAATAACGGACGTTTAACATGATTTTTATCTTTAGCCTTTTCAAAAGGTAACCTTGCTTGTTTACCTTTTATACAAGCTTCACACAAATCATTATCAGGTATTACTTCATTAATTTGTTCAATATAAAAAATCATCTGTTTATTTTTCAATTCTAAAAATTTAGATTTTCCCATGTGTCCCAATCGTTGATGCCATAATTCATAATTATTACATTTTGCATTTTATATTTGAATATCAGAATTACTTTTTTTTAAATTAACTGTAAAATCCATGCCAATTAAATTTCCCAAAGTTTTACCTTTTGCTATGATCATACCACCTTTCTTAATTTCAACTCCTTGTTGATTGAAAATAATTTTCAATCCAGATTATTGCATTTTCTTCACAGAAAGTAAATTATACGGGACTTCCGAACAGTAGTAGACATCCTCCAGGACCCCGTCGATACCAATATTGCTATTGACATTGAGTTTACCCTTTTTGGTTGCGGTTATAAAGGCTCCATTTTTTGCAATAGATATTTTCACAGGAGGCTGCAATTCAATAAAAGTTCCAGTTAGGTCTACCCTGTTTATAAGATGGTCCGATGCTCCTGAGTCGAGAAGAAATGTAATTTTATTTCCAGTTTCATCATTAATATTAAAATCCCCGGCCATGAAAGCAAATCCAGAGTTGGTAGTATCCATCGATGATGACTGATCATTTATTTGAACAGTTTGAACGGTCCCATTTCTCTCATTTTGGTATTGCAGTTGTCTCTTATAATGGAAACTATTTTTCTTTACGTGACCTTTCCTGCCACAATGATGACATTTAACATTTGTGTTCTTATTTTTATTAAATTTTCCTTGTCCTTGATGATTGTTGTACTTCCATGATTTCTTAAATTCAGCATTTCTACCTTTTTTAGCAAAATCATCAGTTTTATCAGCGTGAAGTACCTTAGAGCTTGTATCACTGCTTTCGTGTCTAAGTTTAACTTCGTGATCCAATAGTCTCGTTTTAACGAAAGCCAGTGTTAAATTGTCTTCAGATAAAGTTTCAATTGCTGTTGTAACTCCGTCATATGTTGTAGGAAGAATCAACAACAAATGCGACACTTTATCAGTCTCTTCCAGTTTTGCTCCTGCTGATAATAATTCCGTGATTAAATCATCAAAAATTCTGAAATGTTTAACCAAAGGAGTATCGCCTTGTAACTTTAAACTAAGCAATCTCTTCCGCAGGGACAGTTGCGTAGCAAGACTTTTTCTCTCGTAGATTGAATCCAAACTGTGTAGAATTTCTCTCGCTGTACTATCTGTTTTTGCAAATCCCAGAAAAGAATCCGATAAGTATTCTACAATAACAATCTTAGCGGTTCTTTCTGCTTTCTTCCATTCATCAGTAGGTGTGCTTGGAATTTCAACTTCAATCACCTTAATAACTTCAAGTTCAGTTAAATAAGCTTTGATTTTTAATTTCCACGCACTATATCTATCACCGTCAAAAGCTTTAATGTTCCTTTTCGCTTTCAGGTTCTCCATTGTCACTTACTCTAAGCACTATACAGTATACACAAGAACAAAGTTTTCAAACTGTAATTCCAGTTTTGTCACTTTCAGTTTCCTTTTAAAAACACAACACGCAGCTAATATGAATTAGCAACTGGGGCCCATAACCTATTGGAAAATGGTTATGGAAATAATACTCTAATTAGACATTAAAGAATTGAAATTTATTCAAGACACTTGGAAGGCAGGGCTTTACTCTTTGAGATTCGATTTTCGACTAACGAACGAACGTGTGACAAATATCACATTCATACACCATACACATTCAATCACGGTTATAGTTTACATTATGAAGATTACGCATAGCTTTTGAAGCTTGGTCCTAAACTTCTTAGAACAGTAGAACACACACGACTTATAGCATATCGTTTCATTACTTGGAAATGTAGATTATATTTTTGCCCTATATACATTTATACAATTGTTGAAATAATCCAACAGTTACGGACCTTTTTCATCGAGAAATGCAAATTACGCGTGTAAATCTACGAAAACACAAAATACAAGATGGCGGACACTTCCGATAATTATTTCTTGGACAATTTTGTGGTTTCTTCATCTGCTTCGCGGGGGACACTTAACTGCGTCAAAAAATCTCAGCCCGAGATTTTTCCGGTGACAAAAGTCTAAAATGATTGGGCTGATGGATTCTCATTCAACTTTCTAAACTTTTAAAATAGTTTCACTCGTTGATATATTCATCTATTTGGTCTATCTTTTACGCACTGTTTCATTATCCTGCTGAACGTTGGTTTTGTATCAACATAATGAATGTCAGTGTTAACAACTCTATAAAATGTTTAGGTATTATCTAGATTAAAGTACAGATGATAAATACGTGCCAACCTGCCAACTGTCAGCATGTCAGAACAGTAAATTCTCTTATGCATTTTGACAACATTAACATCAATATTTGTTTTTTGAAATGAGTTCAATCGATTCTTTGGGAGCCACGGTACATGTTCTATCAAATATGGGTTTATGTTTTACAATTTAGGTAGAAAAACCTTTTTTTCGCAAATAGCACGAAAACCATGTCTCCCGAATGTAAGTATATGAGTGAAAACAATTTTTGTGATGCTGTTTTTCTCAAATATCAGTTGAAAGTGGGATGTAGAATCAGCGTGGAATGTCAAAAATACATTTCATTATAAATAAAACTTAGGTAGGAAAAGCACGCGAATTTAAGTTTTCTAAAAGATGTCAATATATGACAGAGTATTGATAGATATTCAGATATTTTGATATCAAAAGCTTGTAAAACTGGGAGTTTGTCTGTATTTATGAAAATAAAGAAAAATTTTAAGAATCGCTCACTGCAATTCAGATGCATGAAAAATTTTCGTTCTTTTCTGAACTTAAAGGATATTATTATTATTTTGCTTCTACATTTTGTTCTGAATAAAAATATTAGAAGAAGATTTCCTTATGTTCATGATACGAAAAATGTTAAGAGTCTTGACCCTTATTTATAAAAACAAAATGAAATAATAAAGGACTTTACACAGTACGACGTAGTCAGGCTTATGCACCAATAATTTGCGGACTGATTTTTAGATGTAACAATTTTCAGCCATCTACTTCATTGTCATAGTTTTATTTCTGAAAATCTATCGAATCTGAAAGAAAATTTTACCTAGTATTACATTTCGAAAGAATAATTAAAAACTTTCATTTTGTTACTGGAAGATTTGAGCTTGATTTTTGAAAATTAAACGTATTAGGAGAATCTTTTTTTTTTCTTAAAAATTTCCTAGATTTTGACGAAAAAATTCTTATGCCTATGCTCGGATAACTGTCCATCTGAGCTTAAAAGAATGACTCGAGATTTCGAGTTCATCACTATTACACTGAAGAAATTAATATTTTTATTTCACTTTTATTTAAGAAGATGTTCGCCAAAGTCAGATGATCAATGAAAACGATATAAAGTGTAAATACATATATAGAGCTAGGTGAAGAATGTACAAAATCCATGATTCGATTAACAATATTGAGATCCTCGGTGGAAACTGGAAATATTAATTGCAGTTGGGGTAGAATATAATATCACAATACACTAATCTAGAACCCACTCTATATAGGTCACCAGATCTAGATACAAGAATAGTATACGCGCAGTACAATCTAAGTAAAACAAATGCTTCTAAAAATTGTATTACTATAAATTATTAACAAAGATATTCTTTCTTTCTCCATATGCCATTTCACATTTTTGAGTCAGATTGCGACGTCTACGAAACTGTTCGAAGCTATCCATACCAAAATTTTGATACACGTAGCCACGGTCTTTCATTGTTTTGCCTCTAAAATTAAGCCGTAATAATTAAAAGAGAGCTGTTTTTGTTTTGGTGTGCATACCAACATTTTTACGTATATGATGTTTTGTTTTATATAAAATTTCATCTTTCTTATACGAGATGCTATCTTTATTTCGTATAAGGGAACGAAAATTGAACATGTTTAATTCTGTTTCTTCAACCAGAAGATTTGCTTATTTTCTTTACGAAAACAAAACGTATTGCCAGAAGTTTTCATGTTCATTACCTTTCAATAACTTTGTTATTGATGCTGGAAACGGTTGAGAAAACTTTCACTTTGTTAATAATATATTTGTTTTAACAACGAAAAGACATTATAAAAAAATTTGTTTGTTTAATATCCAATTAAACTAAGCGAAACGAAAGTTTTATAAATACCCCTAGAACATTTTTGAACTTTCACGATATGCTCTAAAGATTTTTTGTGTATATTTACGTTTATCTCTAGTTACTAGAACTATTTTTCGGCATTCGGATCCTTGAAAGTTTTTAAAGACAAGTGTATAATTTCGCTTTCAAAATAAAACGAAGGTACATACAAGTGTTCTTTACTTCTAGTGATATTATTAATTGGAAACATAATATAATTTACTTTTAACTAAAGAACAGATAATATTCTTACCAACAATTATAAAAAAGACTATGTGAGATGGTTAGTGTCTTTTTGTTTTGACGTCTAAAAGAAATCAGCGAATGCGAAAAATCAAAACGTATACACCAACGACTTCCAGACCACTGTTGAGTTTGATTAAATACAATTCTGGATAAAAATTAGTGTTACGTTTCGAGGCTAGTCTGGTCTCACCATCAGAGCTTACTTATTACATTTGAGAAATTTAGTAGAAAATTAATCGGTGCATATAAGGCCAAGTAGAGAAAAACGAGCATGAGGGCTCATATTTATGTTAAAAGTTCGTAAAAATTGCTTCTTTGATTTGAACAGAAAGTAATGTTAAAAGACTATTAAATATATTGTTGAAAACACGAAGAGTTGTTTAGAATTTCAAAGATTCCATTATTAAAGAATTTTACCCAATCAATTTCAAAGTTTGATATAGAACATCAATTCGTAACATTTTTTAGAATTCAATTATGAAATATTATTCATTCATAAGATCTAAAAAATGTATTGACTAATTGAAATCGATTTTATTGTTCAAAGTTCAAGTGTACATAAAATCTTGACTAGATGGTCAAAACTTGAGACTGAAATTCGACTGGCTTTATTTCGATTTGCATCTTAGAAGTCATAGGCCCAGCAGTCAATAGCTACATACTTTCATATGCTTGAAAAAAAAAATATTTAGCAATATATGTACTTGAACCAATTAATGGACTATATTATAGTTTCAAATTTTAATACTGACCATATCATGTAACAGTCATCATATAATAGTTTATTTTAATAATAATAATCATAATCATTATAATAATCGCTTATTTTATGTATGTGTGACCGTCCGCGAAGAAAGGGACCTAATGCGGAAAAAATAGATTTTCACTTTCTCACGCCAATCGATAGTTTATGAGTTACTCTTTTATTTTCAATAATCAGAAACTGTTTAAGTTAATTACTTGTTTTTGTTATGAAGCTACAAACATAGGCATGATAAGCGTACGCGGAGACCGAACAAAAGACATACGAAAGCCAGCTCCACCACTTTCCATATACCTGTACGCGACGTGTCCATGAGTTACACTGGCTTGTGCCTAAAAGTATATTGGTAAGTGGAGGGGTTGCTTTTCGTAGACGCATTCCCACTACTCAAATGCTGGCTTGCGGGCTCTGTTGCGATCACCCGTCCAGTGAAATTGAGCTTTGACGCATTAGGTCCCTTTCTTCGCGGACAGTCACATATGTATCTTTTAGATGTAAGCTATTTATCTTCCTCTTCTTTTAGAAAATTGGTTTCGTTATTTACCTTTGAAATTAATTTCTTAATTAAAAGTCATTAAAGTAGAATCATAGAAGTTAATTATTCCTTCAGTAGTCGAGAACTTAAGAAGCCATAATTACAGCTTTAACATATTGAGTCATGTAGTCTTCCCAAAACTTCCTCAACCCTGATCAAGTATACACTTCGGGGAAATTCCGTCTATTATCTATCTATTCCTTATCTTCCATTTCTAGACCTTAAACAAACACGAGCGCCTAGCGAGACAAGGCCCACGTCCGTACCCCTCCAACAGCCACCTCCTCCTTCATATGCATCCCTTTACTCACCTGCCCTTCATATGCTTCCCTTTACCCTGATTTATTTCAAAAATTTTTTAAATTGTATATATGTTTCTGTTTGTCAATATTATAATTAGATAACGTTTTTCTCAGGGGATGATTCCATCGATTTCCCAAAAACTATAAACAATAATGTTTAAATATTTTAAATTTAAATGCAAATTTCAATCATTTTTGAATAAAAGACAATGTTACATCTTATGTGAATGTGTATGGGTTCCACTTATTTACACCCCATATCGTATTAAAATAAGACATACCTTTTTTAATTTTGAAGATTGCTTTGAAACATTAATTAACTCGTATCTTATTTCTCAAATATATATTTTGCACTTCTATTGATTCTCAATTAAAACAATTAAAGTAAAATCATATCACTTTATTATGCTGTTCAGTATTAGCTTAGAACTACGAAGCCATAAGTCCAACGTTACAATATTTCGTCACACAGACCTTTAAAAAAGCACCAATCCTTGTATCAACACACATTTTCTAGAAATTCCCACTTCCACCCCTTCTTATCTTCTATTAATAGACTTTAAACAAACACATGCGTCTAGCGAGATAAGGCTCAGAAAGCCGCCGACGGGCGCCAGGCGTCTGAGCAAACACCGATGAGTGGGGGGTTATCTTGTCTGGAGAGCCGAAGTTGCCCTTGACTACTAATTGTATTAAACTGATCGTTAATTGCATTCATACTTTCAAATATTTATAAAACCGGTCCCCTAAGTAATAAGGCTTAATTATATCTTAAAAAAGTATTTGCTGGACATTTTATAGAACATGAATGGGTACAATATGTATACTACAATACAAACTTCTATTAACAAAAAGTAATAAATAGTTACTGTGTCTCATATCGCCCCAATACGTGTCTCGTCTCACCCCAAAGCTGAGATGAGATGAGACATGTGCACAGTTTATAATTTTCATATTTGTAAGACAATTACTATTTTAGAATCACTTCGGTCTTCATAAAATATATGAAGGTTCAAATAAGGTAAAGAGATACTTAATTTTTATAAAACTACACTAAGTCCCATAGAAGCCCGTCCGGTTTTCGGATTCCGAGAACTGCTGGCCCACGCAGTTTCTCACACGTGAGACAGTGTCAACAATGGGACGCCACTGTATGTATTGCCTTGCAGGCATGTATTGCCTTGACTGTTTACGTTCCAACCGTCCGATTTATGCCGCGAATCAGCCCCCAAAACTGTGCTTAAATGGGACTTGGAGTATACTATAGATTGCAAATATTTCACTGAACATTATTACTGCACTTATCTCGCCACGGTGTCCCCTAAGAAATTCTTAAAAATTCTGTCAGAATCGTTTTCAAGAATCACGCCTCAACTTGAAACGTCGTGCTATGGATAAAATAGAGAACATCATGAATGGCTCGGGCTATAAACATAGTAGGAAGAAGCAAATGGTTCAGTCCATTTCTAATCGTGGTACGATTCACGCCGTAGGTCGAAATACGTTAAAAAGTCAAAACAAAAAGTTCAAGTAAAAAAAAAAGAGATTTCGAGAAAAGGAAAAAGTCTACGAAAAATAAAACAAAAACAACAAAGTCTAAAAATAAACGCACAAAATCAACCAGTCGCACAATTAACGATATTTTCGCAAATAATTAAGCGTAAAAATGGCTTTTTTACATTATCATTCCTGTGAGTGTTTGCAATTAGAGTTAGATCTCTTTTCATTGCCTCCAACGCAAATATCCATCGACAGTTCTCAATGGCTTCATTATAAACCCGTTGCTTCTCTCACTGATGATGCGCTCATAGAGTTTGTTGTTCCTAACAGAGTAGCCGCATGGACCGCAGCATTGGACAAAGTAGGTCCTGTAAACAATCTTTTGCATTCGTTGTTCAATTAGGTGGATGTCTATATCAATCAAAAATTAGTTTCACCTCCTAATAATTCTTACGGATATCGTACACATTGAGGAGGCTTCACTACTTGTTCACAGAGCAAAAATAAATCCTGGCATTCTTCCTGCACATGATAAAGCTCTATCTCAAGGCTACTGGAAGCCACATCAACTTAACTTCGCCATTCCTTATCTCTTGTGCTATCGTATCCAACAGATAGACTTTTGGATGTAAATCCTGCCTGAAATGGTTGTACAGTTCAACCATTTTCATTGCGTGGAATGATGGTTTCCCTGTACGAAGGTCAGCTCCCCTTTTAACGAACCAATCAGCAACATCGCTTTTTCTCCATCGTGTGGTTGGATTTTGATAAGTCAGATCAGTCATCGTATGATACGGTTCTTGATCAAGCACCACGATTGATCTGTCTGGCAAAACCGTCAGAGTGTGCCAAAAGCATTCATCGAAATGCTTAGCGTTCATTTCGTCATAGTAATCGGCTGACCCCTTCTTGCCTATGAAACATCTCATACAACTTTCTACAAAGCTATTTTCGTTGCCTATGTGCAAAAGAATTACTCGCTTTCCAGCTCCTGAAGGAGTCACAAATCCACTACGATATTTGCCTCTTTTTAACATCACGGTACATATCAAAATTATTAGCAGTCGTGGACTCATGTGGAACGTATTCCACCCTGTAAAATTGGATCATTCTTAAATAGTCCCTACCATGTTGTGCTATTTTTGGCATTACATTAATATGGGCTTCTTGTTAAGATTTGCATAAACAAAATGGATTTTTTTGATAAGATTCTACAATGTTGTTTTACATATGTGTGGAAAATCATTAACTTCCTCCCGCAGTTTCACTAACACCTATTCAATACTTGTAAATGATTTATCCATGTAAAAGTCAAAAACTTATCTCCTATTGACTCCCAAAAAGAAGCCATCTGCGTATATGGATGGCCTTCCTTCCTTTTCATGCAATTTCTTCATTTTTCCGCTGGCAGCTTCTCTTGTAATGTGTTTAGCGGTGTTCTCGGAAATTTCTAGAAATTGAACTGTTCACCGTACAACATTCTCAAAATCTTTGTTCCCTGCACTTCTACTAGCAGCATTTTTACTTTCAAAGAATTTGCTAACTTTAAGCACCATAATTTTTTTATTGATGTTTAGAACTTCTTCTTTTCTTTCTGGAGAATTACGTGATTTAGGAAATTCTTCAATCATCCTGTCATTATTTGCATTTTCACTGTGTACTTCACTCTCCTATTCACTGTCAACGCATTCTTCGATTCCGGTGATCAATCGCATTGTTTCTTCAATGGTTATATTATTCTGCTAATCTGAATGGTTATTAGTTTCCATGCTCTGAATGGAAAAATTTTCTTCACATGGATTAGCATACGTATATTCCGCTCTGTGTGCAATTACAGTTCCTTCCACAAGCACATCAGCAGTTGGTACGAGTAACTGAAAATGTCCATTTGAGTTATCTCTTCTCGTGAATAATAGCCAGATTGCAGGCGATTCTTCACTGCACATAAAATCTTGTAGAAAATATCAGTCATTATATAATAATGTAAAAATATTAATGTTTCTTTGGAAACATTTTCTCCAGTACGATGCAATTTCAAGCTGTAATCAAAACGAGTATCGATTTCAAAATCGTGCTTCGCCAACGATGAAAAAAGAAAGTTGTCCTGTCCTCCAGTATCTTTCACTATAAACTTCTGTCCACTTTCACGTTACATTAAAATGGATTTCATATTGCTCTATTCAACAACACTTTGAAAGAGACGAATTCTTTCGAATAAAAACCAGCTATATCACAGGAATATGAAAATTTTGAAATTTGCATTTCACGACGAGGTTACTGATCTAGACCGACCGCACGAATGCGGTTGGTCTGACTTTGGATACAGCAGTCGGTTAGCCACAAGTCACCGTGATGCACCCGACGGTTGGTCAAACCTTGGCCCGAGTATGAGCAGACCGTCGGATAACCTCTGGTTCGTTATGTCAAAAAGACCGTGAATGTACGGTCGGCCCGACTCTGCGCAAGAGATGACCCGACCATCGGCATAACATTGGCTTGTATAAGTCATCATGATGCACCCGACGCGATGGTCTGTCAAACCTGGAACCAAATATGGGCGGGCCTCCGGATATACTAGGGTTCATTATTTCAAAATGACCGAAATTGGGGTACGAATAGCTGCATTTTTGTGTAGACATATCCATATTCGTACCGAAATTTCGGTACACGAAGACACCTCCTTTTTTTTGAAACGAAAATTTTAAGCTCCATCTTAATGATAAATTGTGAATGTTCCGAAAAATTTACATTTGATATAATTCCTCATCGTTTTAAAATAGTCTGAAACACCTAGAAAGCAAAACGTTACACGAATGTTTAAAAAATTGGTTATAAAACAAATTGTCGCAGTACGCGATACAATAATCATGTTCCGTCCATGCAAATTTTAAATGTTCATTAAAAATTACATTTTATGTCATTATCGAAAGTTGTAAAATGGCCTAAGTAGTTAAGGGCAACTATGGCTCTGCAGACGAGATAAGCCCCCACTCCTCGGTGTTTCTGTTTGCTCAGACGTCTGGCGCCTACCCCCACTCCCCAGCTGTCTGGGCCTTATCTCGCTAGACGCATGTGTTTGCTTACAGTCTGATCATCAATGATAAGGAGGTGTGAAAGAATGAATTTCTAGGAATTGTATGTTAGTATAACGATACATTTTTAAAGGTCTGTATGACGTAATATTCAAAAGTTGTAGTTATTGCTTCGCAGTTCTATCCTAATGCTAAAAAGAATAATTATGTGATATGCTTTTACTTTGATAACTTTAATTCAGAATTGAAAAGCGAAAATGTATCATTGAGAAATAGGAAAGATTTAATCAAAGTTCAAACGCAATCTTGAAAATTAAAAAGATATATCTTATTTTAATACGGTATGGGCTGTAAATAATTGGAACACATACACAAACATATGAAGTATAAAATTGTCTTTATTGAACAATAGTTAAAATTTTTAATAACTTTGAAACATTTAAATATTATATTACTATTATACTATGACTATTATATTATTATATACATATTATACATTTATATAAATATTGAAATTATTTCAGGGTAAAGGGAAGCATAGGATGGAGGATGTGGGGATAGGGAATCATATGAAGGAGGAGGCGGCACCTGGAATGATATGGACATTGGCGAAAGGCGGCGAGCGGGTGGTTCCTCCGTTCGTGACGAGTGAGCTCTGGGTTCGGGAATTGTTACGGGTCGGGTTACTTGGGCGGAAAATAATCTTCGGGGTAAGGTAAAACGGGTTAGCATGGTGTGGAATCTGGGAAGTAAGGGTACATAGGGTAATTGTTGCTGCTGTTGTTGTGGTGGTGGTGTAGCTTGGTGGTCATCTCTTTTATACGGATGTGATCGCACAAGACCACTTCGTTGAGTCCGCTCGAGTACGTTTTCTTCCGCCTCTGGTTCGTAATCTGTCGTGTCATCATCATCATATATAACTTGGAAACTGCTGGCAGCATCCAGCTCACCTATGATGGGTGAGTATCCAGTGATTGGACCACTGCTAGTGTTTGTCCAATGATCTGTGAAAGAAAAAAAAAGATTAAAATTGATGTCATTTATCAATAAATTAATTCATTCATACCTTCTCTAACACTAGACACGTGAGACAGAGCGGTGTTTTTGGTGGTGAATGCCGAATATATTAAAATAAATAAATATCAACAATTCTATTTTACTTATATTTACACGGATTCATATCCATAGGGTAGAGAATCATAATCCTCTATCCTGTGTCTCTTCATGTTTGATACTCGGCAGATTTTTTTTTCATTACGGGTTATGACCTGATGGAATCGAGTGGTTCGAATACCGCGAGAGTTAATTCGAATGGGTTCACTTTCAGAGACTACAAGATCACGAACAGAGTTGAAATTGATTAGCTGGGAATTATCAAAGTTTAGGGTAATACCTTTAGCTTTGCATACAGCAGACTCGGTGCCATCTGCCGCACGAGCTATGTATGCATACAATTTTGGCCCCGTTGAAACGAAGGAACGTATGTAACTTTCTTTCCCATCATCTTTTTGTAACTCGTCGGTCATGTCACCCAAGAGTTAACCTACTGGTAGAGTGTACTCATCAGGGGTACCACGAGTGACATATATGCACGAATCTGTATCATAATATAAAACACGACAATTTCACTGTTCTACATATTCGTACAGTTTTAATCGTGCCTGAGTAGTGGTGTATGCTGCAATGACAACGTTTGTATTAGGTGCCGGGGTAGCGGCTTTATCTCTGTACACCCAACAAACGTACACCATGCTTTCATTTGCAGGCACGATATCTTTGACCTCGATTTCTGGGTTAGTGAGGAGACGTAATAGTTTTTCTCGCGTGCGTACAATTTTGGTTTGCGGCAAATTATTACGCTGTCCAAACTTACCCCAGAAGTAGTTAAGACACAGTTTCGCGACGGAACGCAACCCCGGATTTTTTTAATTTTATCGCGATCTAGTTTAATACCCTCCGTCAACTCATACTGACGAATGTATTCGAGCTTTGAAACCTCATCAATACAGTATGATGGCCAACCACTTGCCTCCTGTTTGATCTTTAAGAACATATTAATATATCCGGCAAAAAGACCTCCCTTGTGCGTGATTGGATCATAGTGCACTACGTTATATTGCCATATTTCCGAGATATCGACAATTTTGTAACAATTGCACAGCTTTTTTTAACTCATCGGAAACCCATGTACCTTGCAGCACACGCTGTGATTCATCTGCATGCGAACACTCTTCCTGTTCCAGATTTTCACAGCATGTACGACAGAGAAAAAACATGAGTTTCTCGTGCAAACGAACAGGCAAAAGAGGATGATAAAGCTTCCGGGGAGGTAAAATAGTACAAAGTACTAAACCCTCGACGTTCGTAAGATCAAAATCTGGACTTGTAAACTTCTTACAATCTTCTGACCCTACATACACAGTTGGATGACCTACAGGGAATTTTTCTACTTTTGAGATGTACGGATATAGAGAGAAAATATCTTTGTACTCAATGATCTCTCCGTTTTTCTCCTCATAAAAACATTTCGTATTCCCTGTACGCCCACCGTAAAATGCATCGCGTGGGTTTAATACTTTATCAGTTTTCAATATCGGATGCTTATTTAAAAACTCTCTACGGTTGCTATCCGTATCTTTTAGACGATTGAACTCACATTCCCATATTTCTGTGAGTTCATAGCCGTATCTTTTTATTTTGCCCGAACGCGCACGTATCTTTTCGTATCGCTCATTCATGGTTTCTCCGGTATGACCATGTGCCTTCTTCAAGACGATGCTCTCGAGCTCTACCAGCGTGTCGGATCATAATATCAAGATCGCGCTCCATAGATAAGAGCCACTCAACACCAACCCTGGATTGGGTATCACCCCATCTATAACCACCTCTTGGAAGTATTCCAATAATATTCTCGCGCAAAAAGTGCTTTCGAAAGAAACGATTGCAGGCCGATGCAATAGTAGGAGCTTCGCTGAAAGGACAAACATTTCCGCACTCGAGAAATATTTTACGAAGTGCGATGCACGCACAACGTAAAATATTCACATCGTTCTTACAATATCAAACAAGCTCTTCCCAAAAATTAAATTGATATTCTTATCACGATTTTTCTCCTCATACCAATTTAAAAATTCTTTCCGAGCTTGTTTCGACATGGTACCCGGAGAATAAAATTGAATTGCTGGAAGAGGTCCACAATAATTTTTTTTTCCGGGGTATTAAAGAGATGTGGAAACGTTCCTTTCTTTTCACCTATTCTCTCTAATCCGATTGAGGCCGGCAGTGCACTAAGCGGTAACCTCATGTTCATTAATAGAATTGTCCCCGTCGAGCATTTTATTTTGGCGTGTTTCAAAATCATAAAATACAAATAAAATGGGATTACTTTTCGCATCAGTAGCACCCGAATCTACACGTATAGGTTTCATGTGGCAATCGTGAATAAATTTACGTTCGCAAGCACATGTCCTACAGTAATAAAAACCACATTTGTGATTTTTATCTACTGAATGGTTGACCAAACGTGAGCTCACATCACATATTCGTAATACATCAAAAACTCTTTTTACGGACGAATACGAATTCTTTTTTATATGACGATTAAAACAGTCGTCACTAAAAAAGAGACGCAAGCATTGTTCACACCTGTGTCCTGTGGTGTATGCTTCATCGGGTTTTTTTTTTACATTCCGACTGCGATAAACATGCCCCACATTTTTGCGAGCACCTATGGTCACTAATCTTTTTATAACCCTTATTACAAGATGTACAAAAATTTCGAGTTGAAGCCACACCAGTCAAATTCAAAATTGTCTGAAAACGACGAGTGTTGCTATCATAAAAAAAAAGTACGGTATGCATAGGGATTTGACCTGCTTCGATAAAATATCGTGTGCCGTCGAAAAAAAATGGGGTTAGAGTCAACGCCGAATGTTTTGAAGTCAAAACCGCTAATAGCAATTTGTTCGCGGATGAGATGTTTTTAAAATTGATCAATTTCGAGAAAACCGCATCCTTCCGACGGTATTTCCACAAGTGCATTGCGTTTCAGCTCTCGTGCTAATACCGTCTGAAGGATGGAATTTTGTCTTCAAATAGCGTGCCTGAATATTCTGCCTGAAGCAATCGCTCGAGGGAGACATAGATTATCGCGATTTTCAATTATTAAAATGGATCTTTTTTTAAGTGAATCAGTGGTTAAAACTCCCCAACCGAGGCCTGTCAGGTTATGAACACAATCTATTGTTACTTTAAAACTGTCATCGATTCGAAATTCGGAGACGCTCTGTGTTACCATAAAAATCAAGTTCCAAAGGTCTTCGAAGTGACGATCGCGTACGTAACGAAAAGATAACGCTGCGTCATCTTGCGTGAAACTATCCGCAATAAATTTGATTCCAATAAAATCAAAAGAGGCATAAGGTTTTAATAAATACTGAAAAAGCTCTTTAATCGTTGATTCAAGCCACTCGATATGACAAATTGTTTCATCCGGATTATATCGGAATCGCAATTCGATTTCGCTACCATCTAAACCAAAACGCGGATAATGTTTATGTATTTTACTAGCAATTAGAAATTTAGAGTTAACTGGCATCTCATCACCCTGTTTTGAAACACTACTCTGATCACGTAGTCGTTCTTGGTCCTCAGACGGGTTGCCAAGATTTCCATCATCAGACTCGTGATCGTCGCTCTCATTCAAGCGTTGCCTGTTTCGTCCTCCCCCTCATTCAATGTAGACACTCGTGGAGGGATTGGGTTCTACGTGTAAAACACGTAATTTAAAATAAGACTCAAATAAACTGATACTTTCATATTATTTATAAAACAAATGACCCAGGAATCGCAAAACTAAATTGATTTAGTAACAGCTGGAAATGAAGGAAGAAACGACTACTAGAGTAAGAAAGAGGAAGGAGGCAAGCTGCCAGGCGGGTGAAGAGGACAGGACGTGGTGGGATCCTCCAAGGAAACTGTCAAAGGAAGAGTGGGAAATAGAGAAAGAGGAAAGGGAGAAAATGAAAAGGAGAGTGAGAGTCCTGGGAATAAAGAAGGGAGAAGATGAGATTACAAATATCGTGGGGTGCCTTGCAGTACACACGAAGGTAGTGGCAAGATTAGGGAACTCTTGGAAAGTGGGCGGCGGGATGGCACTGCAGCTATAATATTGGGAAAACAAAAAGGAATTATTGTCTGCGAAGGGGAATCTAAAAGAATCGGGGCTCTGGCTTGAGGATGAAACGACGGAAAGAAAGGAGAAGGTCCAGGAATGGTTAAGGAAGGAAAAAAGTAGATTGGAGTCGAGAGGGATCGAGGTCCAGCTGAGAAGAGAAAAAGCTAAGGTGGGCGACACTGTGTGGCAATGGAACGAATCACGGGCAATGTAACGGTCACGGGCATTCTGGAGAAGAGGACGACTGAAGAGCAGGAGAAGAAGACGATTGGAGAGCAGGAGAAGAACAAAGCCAAGATGATGGAGCAGCGTGAAGAAGAGGCATAAGTGTGGGGGGAAGAAGCGGAGTGGGAGAGAGTGAATTGTGAAGTGAAAAAGGGCTGCTGAGGAGCCATTTGACGGGAAACAGTGCAGTGAGATGATATTCAAATGACATGGTGATGAGGTATAGTGGGGGTGATGAGGTAAGAGTAATGTATTTGGTCGTGAGAAGATGGAGAAAGTTGTAAACACTGTTTGAGGTTAGATGGAGAGAAAACGTAAGGGCTCGGAGCTTCCATTTCTAGAGGTTTATAGGTTAAAGAATTGAAGTTAGAGATTATGATTTGAAATATGAGAGTGGATGAAAGGAGGTTGTATATGTATTGTTGAAGACTCCAAAACCCGAAAGGAAGGAGTATAATAAAGATTACTACCACTTATAAATTATTAATCCCTGATAACTAATTAATATTAATAATTAATTATTAATAATTTATCCATAATTATCAATTATTTTTTATTATTAATTATTAATGATTGATTTTTGG
>CAKNWT010331413.1:0-19019 GCA_932066315.1 Andricus coriarius | reverse complement strand
AGGGGAAAACTGTGTATTTGGAATATATGCACATCAATTCACTTTAAGCAATTTAATATTACTTAGATTTAATCATTTAGCTTGGAACAGAACCGTATTACAGAATTCACCAAAACAGTACCTCGTTGCCCTGTGTGCCGTGCAAGTGTACTGCACTGTCTTAGGTAACATATATTTATACTACACAGCTCTATGTAACGTAAAATACTACTGCGCATTAGTATGTGCTATACAAGCCTACTGCGCATCCATACGTACCATAGATGTCCACTGCGCAGTCTTGTGCACCATTAAACTGTACTGCGCATCCATATGTGTCATAGAATCCTACCTAACATTTACAACTCTAATGTGCATCCATAAGTATTTTCGAAGTGCACTGTGCATCTATAAGTATGGTAGAAGTGCAGTGCGCAGCTGCATGTACTGCAGAACTCTACTGCACAGCTTTGTGTACCGCCGAACAGTAGTTCGCATTCATATGTGACTCATAAGTCTACTGCGCATCTATAAGTGTCCTAGAAGTGTACTGCGCAGCGGTATACGTTGCAGATCTCTACTGCGCAGCCATATATACCACCAAACTTTACTGCGCATCCATGTGTATTATAAAAGTCTACTGCGCGTCCATACGTGTCGTAAAACTGTACTGCGCAGCTGTATGTACCATATAGCTAAACTGCGCAGCCCTGTTTACAACCGAACGGTAGTACCCATGTGTCATAGAAACCTACTCCGGTGAAGCAAACCGCTAAATGTTGAAAAACTCAACTGCGCGGCCCTATATATCTTTACCTACATTCGCGAAAGAACGGTCGAACTTTCCAGACGGGGTTATTGCTTTCGAGAATCCATGCATCGAAATATCTACAAGCCTCGATCGTTCGTTCTAGAATTTAGCTAAAGAATACACATGTAATATCAGTGGTTCTAGCAAATTGATGCAGCTAGAGCCCCGCGTGGAACGAACATTATGGAAACTTCGATCGATCTTTCCAGAATATAAGCATGTATTTTCCAGCACCATTGGCAGCTACTGTGACGAAACGTCTAGAAGCCAACGATGGATCTTTTCTAGCGTAATCATTAGAGATTACATCCAATTTTGATTGATCTTCTAGAAAGTTATACGAAATAGAAAACCTTAAAAGCAAGAGCTTCTCATGTTCAAATCTTCTAGAAAGTTCGATGTATAGAAAATTGTTAAGAGATCACCACGTCTACAAAGAAATTTCTAGAAGGCTCGAGACGTTGAATTTTAAACATCTACCATTATAGGTGGAAGTTGAGAATATATCGATTCATCTTTCTGCAAAGCAGTTAGAAACTATGTTCAATATCGATGCTTCTGGAAAGTTTACGGATATTGAAAACCTCAAAAGCAAGATCTTATATTCAAGCGTTCCAGAAACTTCGATGTATAGAAAATCGTCAGAGTGCACGTCAAAATTTCTAGAAGGTTCGATTATTTTCCGGGAATCCCCAGAATTTGACTGTTGGTTGGTATTGCAGGGACCCACCTCGTTAAGCGAACCATGAATCCGCTCCAGCTTTCTAGAAATTTCGATGACTTTACGAGTACAAATCTAAGAGGCAATATATCCACTTTGATATTTCTAGAATAGCGAAATTCTAGAAAGTTCCAGAACTTGGAGAATCCCACATGCGCCACCATTATACAAGTTTCTGGAGGGTTCGGTCGGTAAAACAGGGACCATCCTCATTGACCTAGGCATGAGTCTGCGTTCCCGACTTTGGGAACTTACTGGTGGCGCCATCTGTCAGTGGTAGCTGGAACTACGTAGTGGTGTCCCCGAACCGGTCTAGCTATACGACTAGTGGATATCGCAAACGTTCCAGTTGCGTCGGCATTGGTTGCTTTAAGGAACCATGCTCGTAGCTTCCGGAGCCTACAACTTCTCTCATAACCAAACTAAAAATATTATGATTTAATTATTAATAACATATATTAATATTATAATTACTATTAATTATATGAAATAATAACTAATTACCAGGCCTTAATAAACGATCGATCCAGTTCGGTTAAGAAAAAAAATGTAATTTGTTCGATAATTATTATGACGAAAGGATTCCGACTGACGGCATTCTTTGTAAAAAATGGTATTACATTTTTCTAATGCAATTGATGAAGAATTCATAATTCTTTCGTTCTCGTAGTAAGTTGGCCACCTTATTAAGAAAAATACGAAGTATATATAACAAAACTTAATTTTGCCGCAAAAGCTGCTGCGAATAGGAAAGAAAAAGAGAGAAAGAGTTAGGGAGAGAGAGAGTGAGAGAAAGCGAAGAGAGAGAGAGAGAGCAGGAAGGAGATAGATTGAAGCGAAGCTAGAGAGGAGAGAAATCTTGGTGGAAGTAAAGAAAGCAGCAATTTCGGCCATGCGGGAATCGCGAGATTTGTCACGTAGGCCAGGTGTAGGTTTTTCCGAAACCCGACGAAACGTGTTGAGGGTGCCGCCTGGCTGTCAGATGGGCCCAGGATTTCTCAATGAGGGCAATAAAAGTAGATTGAGTTTCGGAAAAGAGTAAATTTGAAAATTGGTTTGAAGCAGATGAGCTAAACGAAGGTCGTCTTTAACGGTGGGTTTGGATGAAAAATCTTCGTTGTTCTCAAGTTCAACACTTGGGTCCTTTCAAAAGTAAGGACTCGAGCGGATGTTCTTGTAAAAGAGAAAGCTCTAAAGCCGAACCTATCGATTAATTAATGAAAATGATGATAATTCAGAATTGGATCACAGAATTTTCGAAAGACAATACAATTCAGTTCTGGAACATGGAATTTTTAAAAAGAATTATGATTTCTATTTGTAGCTGGGAATTTGTTAGAAGAAATATACTTCCGATATGGAACATGAAAATTTCCAAGAGAATAAAAATTATCATTGAGCGCTCTGGGCACGTATAAAAGCACACCAGTACAGTCTATAAAAACTACTTCTACTGCACCAAGAATACTCCTCCAGATGTATTCTACCAAATAGCCATCAGTCCTCAAAACTGCCGTTCTATCGCTCTGCCTTCGCATATCGTGCTTTACTTTTGACCACTGCGATTCGATTTCTTGCATGTGAACATTATTAACAGCCGGATTTGCAAAATTTTTCGAATGACTTACTGTAGAGTGTGTGTAGTGAATGCGATCTACACCACAATATCTTTTCGAACAGCCCGTTATAATATCAATAGCTGATTAAACATTGTCTTTGATAACACCGAGTAGCGTATTAGCATCCCGATTCTTAACTACTCTAAAAGACACTTTCTATATTCCCTGACAACGCATCCCATTACCCATTTAGTTTGTCTTTTTCTTCCTCGATTATACTTTCGTTTTCCGAGCGGGCTTTCTTCAATTTCAACCGTTTCCCACACTCCCCCAATTTTTTCTTTATTTTCAGATAGCCACACTGAGTAAAAACCTTATATCTGATATTATAGACCGGACCGTGTCTTTGAAAAGCTCCGTCTCCCGAGCAATTACGTGCAATGGATAACGTAGCAACCAGCAAATTATTACTTGTAGAATTTTGAATACTTTAGGGTTGGCGACATTGAAAAACGTTCCCTTCCTAACACCTATTTTTATGCAGCACTTTCTAGCCTTACAACGATAAATTACGTTCTGATTTTGAACATTAGTAGTCGAATATAACCTCATGTCGCATTCAGCACATTTTTTATTTCCCGAAAGCAAATTCCACATCAAACACATACCATGCATATACACTGCATCACGCAAGTGAGAATATGGAGGAAATGATCTTTATCTTGAAAAAAAATTGTATCGCTGGACTCCACAGCCTCCCTTCTGCAAAGCACGCTATTTCTTCCTTTCACATATAATCTAACATTGTCAAGTACACCATAAATCCTCTATCTGCTTCACATGCCTATTTTCGAGGAGAGTAGGACAAAAAGTTTGGTGTGTTACGCTCTCGATACACAATATACTATTACAAACTTACTTGCATTTTGCAGGAACTCCATTTCAATTTGTATTAGTATAACTTTCTCCTCTAACGTTTAAAATTATACTTATTTCGAAAGGATTCAGTACTCAGGTCAAATGTTAAATTGAGGTCTTGATGAAACATCCCCACCCCCACTAATTCCCACCACTGGTTAGTCTTACGGGAAATTCCGTGATGTTAGATTGTCAACAATATTCTTCTTTAAAAAAGTATGAAAATAGTTGCAAATTTCCGTAAAATTAATAAACGAAAAAACGGACATGTTTCAATGACAATTAGACTCCAGTAGATCGCCATACGCGTGCTAAAAGCGCGCGCCTATGTGAATGTTTCTTTTAGGAATGTTGAAATTTTAATAACGAAAAATCTAGTAATTGGGAATAATGTCATTAAAAAACAGATAAGTAATACAAGTAATGATTAATTTATTAAACGTATCGTAATATATTTTACGCAAATCGAATATATATTTTGAATCACGTGACTTATTCATTTTTTAATTACGGCATAATGTTTGTAGAACGATAATGAAATATATTATTAGCTTATGGGCAAAATTCTTTTGGTGGATACGTGCCAGTCTTACGCAAATTGTTTGAATTAATTTTTGTTGTAAAATTTTTTTGATATTCGAGTGTAAGTTTATTCAAAGCCTGTGAAAATCCTTGACAAGAAAGTATTAAGCTGAACAAAGATTTTTCAATAGAAACCGAGAAATAAATAAAGAAAGTTATTTTAGCCCATCAACGACGAAGAACTACGATTTTTGTATTCATTTTCAAGCCTCATTATTGTAATTAAGGAGTGGGAATTTTTTAACCAAAACCCTGTTCCCTACTATTTTCGGGTATGCTCTTTCAGAATCTGAGCTCGAAATTGAAATTCGTGAAAGTGGCTGTACATAGGTTTTTGGGGTCGCTCCAACATGGCTGCCAAAATTTTGAAAATTGTTTGCAACTGGATGAAATTATCCGTATGTAGGTCACTTCTTGCGCAAATGGCTTCAGACACAACCACCTTGGTTCTACGATACTGAAATTCAGAATCTACCAATCCGATGGCAAAGTGACTTAATATTAGTAAAGGTATACAGAAAAATAATAATATTGTACTTTGTGAAAAATTTTATTTAATAAAATGTTATTTTCAAAATCCTCTTGATATTTGACTATCCTACGTATAATACAAACAATAATACTTTATGTATATCTACATATTCTTTTTACATTTCATTTGCCGCAATCTCGTTTCTCGATAAGCCATACAAATACAGATAAGTATACAAGATAATAGCTCGAACTGCCTAATTACCATTATTTGCTACCCAAATTTCTCGTTAAAAATTCTGAAAAACTTAACAATAAAATTAATTAATAATCATTATTAGAAAAATCAGACTCGATAGACCGAAATTATTTTTTTATTTTTTTTTTAGACAGTATACATTCACATAGACTTGTACCCAGAAAGCATGTGAACACTTGGATTCTATAAGAATGTTTTTTTTATTTAAAATATTAGGCAACCTGCTGGGGACCATGTACTTCGACATAAACAATGTGTGGCGGGTCGAATTTTTGGCCGAACATGTCGTTCAAACGATCTTCTTCGCATATTGGTACGGTCACGTTGGCAATATTTCCATCTGTGCGTATTTTGATTCTGTCAAACTGATTATGACGGTCCTCTCTGGGAGCCAATAATGGATACAAAGTTGCTAAATCGGGAATTGCGGGAATGATTAATCCAATAATATACTTGTAATCTGTATCTGTCCCCATATGGTGAAAGCCTGCTCGTAAACGCAGAGGGATACCTGTTATTAATATGCTTTCGAAATTATGAACATTATAAACTTGAATGGGAGGAGGATGAACTGCGCCTTCCTTATGCGGCCAAACAAATTCTGAAAACATAAAGTATGAGTAGCACATTGATTATTGTATTAAGTATTAAATTAATTTAATAAATCAAAGTTTTTATTTTACAGAAAGAAATTAGGCAATTCGGTAAATAAAGAAAATTTATTCCGAGAAGAGGTCCACAAGTCCCCTCAAGTGAGCAAGTGGTTTTTGTTTCTAACAATTATTTGTTATGATTTATTACTAAAGTCAATGTATGAAATCAAGTGATATGAAATAGGTTGAGTATGTAAATGATTATAATCTTTTTATTTTTAAGTTATAATACGTAAATTCGT
The DNA here is from genome assembly GCA_932066315.1 of Andricus coriarius. Lineage (NCBI taxonomy): Eukaryota > Metazoa > Arthropoda > Insecta > Hymenoptera > Cynipidae > Andricus > Andricus coriarius. The sequence goes on along the minus strand of CAKNWT010331413.1, from coordinate 12,824 downwards.
GATGTTTGTGGAGGTGAAGTGTACGGTATAATTTAATCTTGGTGATAAAAACTATAATAATAACTTGAAATAGGGGAGTTGAGAAGAGATAACTATAATTCAGAAATGAAAAACGAAATTTTATAAAAGAATTATTATAGGTCTGACTTCGAACATGAATTTTTTTAAAGAATTATGATTTTGAATTGGTCCAGGAAATTTTCCATGATAATTATAAATTTTAATTATGCCTGGATTTGAAAAAAAAAGTTATAATAAAGTATTGTTCTGACTTGGAGCAGTAAATTTTCAGAGAAAAATGATAAGTTTGAGTGGAAACAGGATACTTTTTTAATAAATTATTTGTGAGAATTTTAATTTTGACTTATAAAGGTGAATTTTTTAAAAGAATTACAATTTTGACTGGTAGTTAGATCGATTTTTTTTGGAAATAAGTATACCCAAATTAAAAATATGCTTCAAATGATCGTTATTATCATATTTACCAGCAGGCTTAGCGAAAAATATTAAGGTCAAAGACAGAATTTTAATGACGGTCCTCATTTTTTTCAAATAAGGGAATTCCACTTATCAAAAATTGTTATACTAGTATAAGTAATGAATATTCTCCAGATGGTGCCGACCTATATAGTTACAAAAGTCGTTATCTTTACTGTCGTTCCTAATTATTCTCATATTTTAATTTTTTCAGCACGAATATCATAAAAGTGAGGATATCTAAATACATGTTTCCAAATCAAAGAGAGAAAGATTTACGTTTTAAAATAAAAATACAATGGTTCTAGTTATGACTTGAAACAGGGGATTTTGAAAAGGAAAAGAATTATGATTTCTATTTGTAGCCGGGAATTTGCTAGAAGAAATATAATTCCGATATGGAACATGAAATTTGTCAAAAGGATTAAAATTATCAGTGAAGACATGGAAATTTCAAAAAGCGGTATATTTTCTCACACAAGTCGAATGACAAAATGACCAGGAGAAAACTAAGAAATGAACCGGAATTTAAAGTCAATTATCAGTTATAAATTACATAAAATTTCAGGAAACTTTAGAAATTTTTCAATACTATAAATTACGAGAATTTTGTAAACGATTTACTAAAATTTTTTTAAGAAATCAAAACGCTTTAGGGAAAAATTTTTGTTTAGTTGTGAAAAGTGGGACCTTCTGTCATCAACCTGCTGTCATTTTTATTAAAGACAGGCATTCTTAGTATACCTTACCACTTACATTTAGTCTATCTTCCTAAAAAATACTCTTGCTATTGAATGAGACCGTCTCGCAGTAAATTGATACATGACAGGAAATTTAAAGTATCCCAAAATTTAAAAAATTGTCTCTAATTTATGGTAATTTAGCGATAATTTAAGGTAATTTATCAGTATTATTCTTTTGCGTCTTGTCCTGTTCAGAAAAATCATGGTCGAGTTATTAGTTTATGAATAATCTTGCTAAGAATTCATTTAAAGATTGAGTGAAAAGCACGCAAAGTTATTTGAATTTCAGTGATTATCTAAGATTGGGTATTCAAGTTTTTGAGAAATCAACAAAAGCGATTTTCGGAATCAAATGAAGAAACGGTTCCGAAAACCAAAAACTAAATATACTGTACTTAAGAATAAGCATTAAATGATTGATATGGTCATGTTTACTAACAGGTTTAGTAAAAAACAGTGATGCGAGACACAGACTTCCAATCACAGTCCTCATTTTCTAGAAATAAGGGAAACCCACTAATGAAATTTTTTAACCAGAGTTCAATTACGAATATTGTTCAAAATGTTTCAAAGTATTAAGGAAAGTGTTCATCCACCCTTATAGAGTGCCGCATGCAAGGATAAGGCTGCATACTCTGAGAGTTCGCCCGGTATCCCAGCGTCACCGTTAGAGACACCTTACTCAGATGCCGTTCAGCTTTCGGCTCAGGTTTCACGCCTTCGCTTGGGCGTTAATTCCATCGGGACCACCCCTGGACAATTGTGCGCGACGGCTTATTAATTAGTGTAACCATCTTCACAGGGGCCCTCTATCCGCAACCCGACGACGACAACTGCCATCTAAAAATTACACCGGCTCCCAGTAGAATCGCGGTAAATCACACTTTTGGCCACGTGTCACAACCGAGAGATGAGTGCTCACAGGACACGATGAAATCACAGCGGCAGGCCGGCGAAACCCTCGTGTGTATTGAGAACACGAAGCGATCCGAAGATGACAGCTTTCTGCATGCGTCTCGCAAGTGCCTTGTCATATTTTTGACACGCGGGTATGGCTTTAAGGTTACGAACCAGTGATAGTTTCGCACCTCCGAGAGCACTTATCACAAGGACAATTACTTGTACCGAATATTTTGGGTACAATCGTTGGAGCTCCCTTTTAAGGTCCTCAGGATGCCGATAGAAGGTCCCGGTACCAAGGGCTTCTTCTGAATATGGTTATACTAATTAATAAGCAGTCGCGGTAAATTGTCTAGGGGTGGTCCCGAAGGAATTAACCCCCAAGCGGAGGCGTGAAAAGCGTGCCGAAGCTGAATGGCACCTGTGTGAGGTGTCTAACGGTGACTCTATGATACCGGGCGACCTCTCAGAGTATGCAGCCTTATCCTTGCATGCAGGACTCTGCAAGGGCGGACAAACCCTTTCCCTAGCTTCTCACGGGAACAAAAATGTTAACACCAAACACAGTTGTAGAAAGTGCGTTTCCAAACAATCGAAAGCGCAGGGCTCCCGACAATAGGTCGGACAACAATGCCGATTACCTTATAGCTGGGGGAGCCAATAAAGACAGAGTCAACGCGATGGACCGGCCGGATCTCGGGACTTTCATGTGGACGGAACCACACAATGACGACCTGCTAGAATACTACCCAGAGCTCTCGCTCTTTTTGCATCAACGTCTACGAAACCATGCCGTAAACCTCCGGGTAAGAGGCTATGTAAGCGGAGCGCCTACTCTACCGCAGCCAGAATAAGCCGGCAACAGCGAAGCAGAGACCACACTGAGACTAACCGCAAACAGGCATCCCATGGAGGAAGAGCGATGCTTCAGGACCCGAAGAAACTTTAACATCCAGGTTTCTCTCAAGCCCAAAGATCTGGCTAAACTGGGTGACGAGCTTCGTGAAGATTTTCGAAGAATCCGACCTTTGGTCTATCAACTGCGGCATGCATAATGCAGAGAGAGCATTGGCAGATGCAAACCGTAAAACGAAACCAATGGTTAAGATCATAAGACCAAAAGACAATGGATTTCACCGCCAAAGTTCGACTATCTGACGCTAGGAGAAGTCTAGGGCGGAGGAAGAGGTGGGTCAAAGAAAATGAACCATTTTTCTCTGACCCATCTCGTCTCTTCCAAGATCCTCCACTTACTGACGACCATCCGCCGAAACTAGAGGAGGTCAAAGTATTTTAGAGAGGAGTCTACGAAGTCCAAGATCCCGTGAAAGAAGAGTCAAAGAACATGAATAGCTTCAAGGAGCTGTACAATTCCCTCATAACATCTGAGGAAGAAGGCCTACTTATCACTACCGAGGAGGTGAAAAAATTGTTAAGATGGATGAAGAACCATTCCGCGCCGGGACCAGATGGTATCAAGACCGTTTGGTGGAAGAAGTTTCCTTGAATCCACCAGCATCTGGCCCGCATTTTCACCTCATATCTAAAGTCGCAAGAGCCTACTCCGGAGTGGTTGGTGGAAGGGTGCAAAATAATCCTGCCAAAGATGGGTAACTTAGCTGACCTCAAAAATTACAGGCCAATCACTTGTCTGAACACAATTCACAGATCTTCACAGCTATCAAAGGGCAGGTACGATGAGCGCGAGGAATGGTCGGGCAGTAAGCAGCTCAAAAATTGAGTACCTGAAAGTGCAAGCACCATCGGGACAGCAATTAAAACTAAAGATTTGAGAAAATTCGTAAACGTGGAGTTAGTTTTCGAATCTACAGAACAGTCTCAAAAGGCAAAAGAAAAAGCGAACGATGGTGAGGATTCAGTGACGGATTCCTATACACAGGAAGACGAAGACATCACACCAAGAAGATCGGAAAGATCCAACAAAGGAACACCACCAGAGAGGTACACAGAGTCATCAGAATGTTAAAGAAATTTCTACGGAGTATGCGGACAAGGGGGCGGAATGGCAGAGTTGCCCTTTAACTCAGGGCCAGCATCAAACGATCGGGGCCCAATGATTCAAATATCGAGGGATGTTGAGAGAGAAAAAGGATCTTCAAGCTCAAGTTCAATGACCTCAGAGGACTTATGTTTTTAAATTTAAAGGCTCTGAATTGATCAAATTTAACTTCAGTGTAAAGATAAAGTTTCTTTTCAGTTTCAGATTATATTTTTGTTTTTAAAATGAAGTGCCAATATATCAATATTGTATTTGTATATCGCGATTATATCGTTAAGGGGGCGTGTTGGAAATGCAACGATTATTGCGATATATATGCAAGTGTATTAAAAGTGCGAGAAGAGAAGAGAGGCTGTGCCCTCTTCTATGGCTTATCTTATCTTCACATATAGCATTTCTTTCTTATACCTTTTTATCGTATGTGAATATTTCTCTCTTTTAATCCAACACTAACAAGTGCCGCCTCTGTGGAAATCCAAATCAGTCAATTAAACATATCACAGCTGGCTGTACGGTGTTTGCCTTGCAGAAATACACTCAGATAATAACGACGCTGCTGCGATTATTCACCAATACATTGACTTGAATTTTGTCTTGCTGAAGGTGCGTACGTCCTATCACAAATACTCCTTGACTATCCTGATAGACCATCAAGTCCGAAAAAATCAACAAGACGTGCTGTGGTTGAACAAGTGTTATTAACATGTCGCACTCGCGAGATTGATGCAGAGGGCTATCAGTCTTGGAACCATAATGCCCTCAATGTACAAGAGGATTTTGCCAGCCTTTTGTTGTGATTTCGTTGTGCAAATGTGCAAAGCTCGTGCAAAGGTGTGACTTACCACGATACTACTGAGGGTCAGGGTCATTTCAATGGATGGCTGTTTTTCCAAGGGGGTCCCTGCGCTGGTTGTTAAATCTAATTAGAATATGTTATATCTCTATATGGGCCAAGATGGAGTTATTCAACCATGCTACCATGCGCATCCTCTGGTTGCAATTATAGAGTCTCTGAACAGAGTCTTATGGCTAGAAACTAAATAAGCAGTCGCGGACAATAGTCCAGGGAGGGTCCCGAAGAAAAGAAACCCCCAAACCAAGAAGTAAACCACCATGCCGACGGCTGCATGGCACCCAGGAGTTTTGTTTTAAATGGTGCCTCTTAGATACCGTATGAATTTCCTCAGTATTCCCTTCGCATGCTAGGTTCTCCAAGGTAAAACGAACTCTTACCCTAACTTCTCGTTGAATAAAAATGAAAAATGGTTTTCTGAATGTGGTTCAGAATCAGCGAACGTACAGATCTCACGACAATAGGTCAGACAAATATGCAGATTGGTCAAGAGCTGGGGGAGCCAATCAACATGAAGACAATGCGATAAAGTAATAACGCCGCAATAGTTTTAAGTGGAAGGATTGGCTGAGAGGCGACTTATTAAAGGGCTACTATACCAGTGTAGCCCCTGAGCGAGGAGATTACATGGCGCGGCTTTATGCTTTGGCGAGAAAACTTTAGAGCCCTCGCACTTTTTGCAACAAATGCTGCGCAACCGTGCTTTATAAGGTTCTACGTATTTAGTATTTAAAGAGCTTAAAGAGTTTAAGAGTCTCGAAACGACTCGGATTTTCGCCAGATCCATAATACGTCTACAAGAATGCATTGTTTGATGTATTATTTTAACCACATAATCTGAAGGCGATTAGTTCCTCAAAGTAATATAGAATATAATATAATACAATAATAATAATATATAATGATAATTTTTCGAAAATGCTGGTAAGGAAGTTATCTTCTTCGTAACTCACCATCCAGAGGTGAAATCTTCATCTCCAACTGTCCCGTCTGTCGCGTAAGATCCTTCACGGTTAGAGACCTGACTCCAGGTAACAGAGTTGCACGATGTTGTCTCGCGTAAATTTATCGCTCTTGCTCAACTTCTAGGACAGAATGAGCAGAAGTGGATGACGTACACGTTCCAGTTGCGTCGGGATTGGTTGCTTCAAGGAACCATGATCGTAGCTTCCGGAGCCTACAACTTCTCAAATAAATTGAAAAAGAAGATATTCTTGAAATATTTCGAAAACCTTTCTGAAGCATTTGTGTACGTTTATTTAAAAAAAATTCTTTTATAAAGTTGTTGGACAGCAGGTCTAACCTCAAAATTCAATTATCTCATTTGACTCCATAGGTAGTGGCAATACATATTTTTTATTCGAAACCGACATGCTGTTAGGCTATAACACCCCCAAAAATGTGAGCGTTAGACAGCCCTGTACCAAACCAACCAGCTAGTGGCAGATAATTAGTTCCGAACGCCGCCGCACATTCAGATAACTAGTTCTAACAATGGCCACTGAATAATGCAAATTGCATTCCATTATTTTACTGTAGAACGAACCACTTTCAACTCTCGCGCCATACGAAATTACCAATCACAGCTTTTTAATTTTTCTTCTTTAACCTTCCTGACATTGCACAAAACAAAAATGAAAGTTGTTTTACATTTCTTTAAATTTCTCAAAAAAGATTCTGAATCTGTCACAAGTTCCCTTAAGAATTTCACGCAACACCAATTTGACCAAGATTATATATACGTCTAGTAAGCCCTTCTTCGCAGGTATTAAAAGTTGCCACGTGCATTTTAGAAACTAAAGAAACTTTACCAAAAATGCTTGTAGTATTTTTAATATTCTTTATAAATTATGATCCAAATATAATACAAACAATAATACTTTGTGTCCATCTGCATATTCTTTTCATATTTCATTCAAAGCAACCGCGTTTCTCGATAAGCAATACAAATACTGATAGATGTACAAGATAATAGCCCAAACTGTTTAAGTAACATTATTTATTACCCAAAATCGCTGAAAATGCTAAACAACTTAACAATAAAAATGATTAATATTCATTATTTTACTTATTTAATAAATGCAAACTCTAAAACTAATAAAGAATGTGAATGCATAATACGCATTTCAATTTTTTCTGATAATTAGAATAATCAGACAAGATAGACCAGAATTATATTTTAATTTCTCTAAACAGTATATAATTACAGAGACTTGCACCTGGAAGGCGTGTGTACGCTTAGATTTGATAAAAATGTGCTTTTTACTTTAAAAAATGAGCCACCCCACTAGGGACCATGTACTTCGACAGAAACAATATATTGCTTGTCGAATTGGTTGCCGAACATATCATTCAAACCATCTTCTGCGCATATTGGTACAGTCACGTTGGCAATATTTCCATCTATGCGTATTTTGACTCTGCCAAACCGATTATGAAGGTCCTCTCTGGGAGCCAATAATGGATACAAAGTTATTAATGAGGGAAGTGCGGGTATGACTAATCCAATAATATACTTGTGATCTATATCTGTCCCCATATGGCAAAAGCCTGTTCGCAAATTCAAACGGATACCTGTTATTACTATGCTTTCGAAATTATGAACATTATAAACTTCAATGGGAAGAGGATGAACTGCATCTTCCTTATGCGGCCAAAATAATTCTGAAAGCATAAAGCATCAGTTGGTCATTGATTATTGTATTAACTGATTTGCGTAATCAAAAGTGGAATTTGCTTGCATAATCCGCTCTGACTTTACAGAGAATACAGAGATTAAACATATGCTTTAAGTGATAGATATTATCATATTTACCCGTAGGATTAGTGAAAAACATTAAGGTCAAACACAGAATTTCCATGACGGTCCTCATTTTTTTATAGAAAGGAATTTTATATCTGAAAAATGTTAATGCGAGTACAAGTAATGAATGTTCTCCAGAAGGTTTCAATCTATATAATTTTCACAGTTGTTCTCTTATTTGGAATATATCGCGGCGTATAAAAAGATAAACTTTGATATATTTATTTGATTCTGTTATATAAATCAGTTCGTAAATTAATTTTTTATCTAAATTTGTTTCTGTTGATAAAAATGTTTTAATAATTGCATCAAAGTTAAATTTACGTGAATAAGTGGAAGCATACTTAGAGCTGTATTAGCCTTATTTTTATCTTCTTATATTTTATGTTCTTTAGCACTCATGTACATAAAACGTCTTCCATTGTGACATATTTACATGTTCCTTCGCAATATGTACAGGCGAATCTATATACCATATCAACTTCATTACGTTCTTTAATTTCATATTAGATAGTTATTGATTTAAATTTACCTTTCAATGATCCTGCATTTAATAAAAATAATTTAACTAAAAGCATGCATTAATCATTTGAATATTATACTGTATACAATAATGTCCTAAATATGAAGTATAGGTTATGATAAATATAATTTTTAACGTGAAATCCCGAACAAAGTACGTTTTAATTTAATAGTAAGAAAGCGACATTTTTCGGGCAAAGCAAACCCCACTGTCTGTAATAATATGTCCCTCTCTTCCCAGCTTTCATACCCCAATTCTCAAGAAGAGTGTATATTTGACGACACCCACACACAGTCACAAGCTCCCATATTTCCAGATCCTGGCACTGAATACTTTCTTTTTGAAGCGTCTGCATTTGATCCTACGAACCGCTCTTCAATACGTATTCTGTGATTCAAAAAACCTTCGAGTGCAGACTTTGATGGAAATTTACCAATTAAGTTATATTTTCACGATTTGCTTCAACTGTCTTAATTTTGACTTAAACTTTGTATTTTATTACTTAAAATCCTGCCCCTACTGACTTCCATTAGAATCTACCAATTATATAGAATTTTCAAAACTTAATTTTATGGAAAGCTCCCAATTTAATCACCTTCTCCAAATTTTAAGTAAAATTTTGGAATTTACGTATTTTGACCCCAAATTTGTATTTTAAGAATCAAAAAACCTCCTTGTCATGAGCTTCATGAAAATCAAACAGTTTTAAAAAAATTTTAAATTTTCAAGTCAACTTCTCGAATTTTTTGTATTTGATCCCAAATATGTTTTCTGTGACTCGAAATCCCCCTTGTACTGACTTTGAGGTATTATTATTATTATTGTTACACATGGGCAGGGTCATCTAAGTCCCATAGAACTGAGGTTACATAATGTGACTTAATGTACTGTGACCTTGAATCTAATTCTCTCTGATGAGGCCGGTTTTCGCTAAATAGGCATTTATTGCCGTATAGGTGATGTCTACAAAATCATCTGATTTACAGAAATGATTTCCAAAATGCTTTACTCTGAGGTTTACAAGCACATCACAGTCGCAGAGGATGTGATGTGCTGTCTCCTCACGAGTCGCGGCAATAGCTCGTGAGCATTTCAACCACTTGATTTCACCTGTTTCCTTTCCATGGTTAGGAGTTTTTTTAGACTTTCCTAAACAGTTTGATTCAGGTCTTTTGAGGGCTTTTGTAGCCCCGCTTTTTTCAAGCATATCTGCTTTCATGTTACCTTCAATGTTCTCATGTACAGATACCCAGATCAAGTTGACCCCTGACAATACGCTCTCTATTAAGTCATACAGATCATCGAAAGCGGCATATGTATGACCTTCCCTTGGGGAAAGTCTGTATGCCTCCCCTCCAGCCCTCTACCTAATTAGAAGTTGCAGTGAAAGTATATCTGAGATGGACTCCAATGTCGTCGTTAGGGTTGTTTATTGATCCAGTAATTGCCAGACAAAATACCATTTGTAAGCTCTCCAGCTGTTTCCTGGAACTAACCAAACTGGTTCATGACAGCCAGATAAATAAGGCATAAGTTGTAATTGGTATAATGCTTAACGTATATAACCAGTATAACAATTTGGGTTAAAGTCCCCGGGTTTTCCTAATTGTGCCTCTGCAAGCCCAAACGGCTTCTTTGGCCCTTTCTACTAACGCATCAAAATGTCGTTTCCAGGTTAGTTCAGGGTCAAAACTGACTCCTAAATATTTAATTGATGTGTCAGGGAGAAGTATATATACCTGTGATGTAATAGGAATGTCTCAGGCGATACGTGACAATCCCTAAATGCTTCTCTAATGGATATAGAGCACACGGTAAGGTCAATAACCTCATGATATCTAGATACCACAAAGGTCAGTGTGTCTCCGCGATTCAATATTATTGAATGCGCATTCGCATCATATCCCATGACCAGTGCCTATCCTTTCGAACAGTAGTATTTACCTAAACGTATCCACTCCTCCGATGATGGCGGGTCTGGAGAATCGAATGAAAGGTATGCTGAGAAAATCACTAACGGCCGACGTCTTCCTCTACTTTGGTGCTCAATTTTAATCGCTACCTAGTCTTTAGTACAGAAGCTAAGTAAGAAAATATATTGAAGATCCCCTGTGATATAAATTGCCATCCTAGAGCTTTTATCAGTTCTATTGTGGATTATAAAACCGTATTTTTAACATATACCTCTCATTTCTGCCTTACAACATCAATGCTCCTGATTAGGAGCAAAATCAGATTTATAGGGTGCAGATTAATTTGAATAAACTTCGAATCCGAGGATTTTACGCTGTTAATTTAAGAATTAGCGTCATCCACCGGTTTTTCCGAGGACAGCCGCTCTTTTATTTGCCTCGTAGGATATTTCGGTTTTAAAAGCATTTTCATATGGATCCTTCTCAATCTTAGATGCGGTTCACAGTTGACTTTCTCTATGCTTTTAAATACTGAAGGGTCCACCCTCAAGACCAACTGGGTGACCTTGGCATCTTTCCTGGCATTTATGATGGTCCTTAGAATCAATAGCTGTGACTCTTGCACCTGCCAATGGTTTCAAACCGCTTACTGCCTCGACGAGCCATGTTAAGACATCTCATCGGATCAGTTAAATGTGAGTAAATTCTTTTTAAAACGACAGCCCTCAAACCTCGGGATAATAGTATGTAGTATAAACGTTTATTCTTCAGCCTGTTGGCCTTAAAAAATTGACTTGCTTACACTTTCCTTACTTTTCCATAATTTTCCTTAAAACTAAGCCTTAAAACTAACATCCATCCATACCTTATATTTAGGATCGCACGCTCTTATCGCCTTGCCTTCCTCGCCTCGCTTCGCCTCGCTCGCATGTCCCTACTCTCTCGCTCCCGCGTCTATTACCTAATGCTTATCTACTATTTACAATATTTACATCCTACTTATATCTACTTCCTCTCTTATTTACAATCTTTCCTCCTCTATTCCTCTTCCTCCTTCCTTCTCGTCTTTTCCATCCTACCCAACACTCCCTTCACCCATGCTACTGCCCTCTTGTCCCCCTTTTCATGCCTCAATACCTCCATGCTCATTTCACTCCTTTCCACCTCTGCACACTCCTCCAACCAGTGCTCCACTTTTGCATCACCCTTCCCACACAGTTCACACATCCTCTTCTCACTCGTGAGCCAGAACCTATTAAAATCCTCCATGCAACCACACCTCATCCTCGCTATCAGCTCCTGACTTCCTTTCTCTCCTTTCTCACACAAATATTGCGCTCTCGCCCTTGGCATTATCCACACATAGTTCCCGTTAAACCTTGACTCTCTTATTCTCTCTTCCCCTGCTGCCTTCTCTCTCTCCATGCCGTTTTTCTTAACCAACTCATATACCTTCCTTCCTGCCTCATGCACCCTTCTCACTTCATCCATCTGTAGTCCATTCGTTCTAAAATACCTTTCCCTTTCAGCCTCCATCCACCCACCCCCTCTACTGTTCTCCTTCTCCCACCAACACTCCCTCACCAGCTTACTTCCCCCCTCTTCCAAAAATTTCTCCTCATATTTACACGCCCGACTCCCCGCTAGAATCCCTACACTCGTTCTCCCCGTCTCCCTCCTGACAATATAATTAGGCATGTTCCTTGCCAACCCCAATGTCCACTTTACATACCTCTCCTGAGTCCTATTTACCTCTTCACTTTCCTTCCACCCCCATACCTCAACGCCATACAATAGCACACTCATCACTAGCGAGTCAAACAATTTCATTCTCCTTTCAAAATCATCTGCGAATAACTTCTTTCCCAACCCCCAGACCTGCCTCATCACCACATTTGCCCTCCTCACTCTCTCTTTTATGTGACCATCTACTCCCCCATTCCTCCTAAACACGAAGCCCAGGTACACAAACTCTTTCACCTCCTGCACCGCCTCTCTCTTCCACTTCCACTCCCCTCCCTTATCCCTCCCACCTCCTTTCCTGAACACCATAACCTTAGACTTTTCCGCATTCAGCTCTAACCTCTTCCTATCCAGGTATCTTCTCAACCTCTTCATCATCTCCTTTAAGGCCTCTTCGCTTTTCGCCAGCAATACTATGTCATCTGCATACGCTAGTGACCAAATCCTAACCCCTCCTATCCTGACTCCTCCTACCACCCCGTCCTCCAGCTTACTTTCCATATCCGCAATTAAAATTGCGAAAAGCATTGGACTAAGCGGACACCCTTGCCTTAACCCCCTATCCATCCAAAATCCCGCCGAAATCCCCTCCCCTCCTCTTACCTTATCTTTGGTCTCTTCATATATCTCCCTTACCCTCTCGATCAGGCCTCTCTCCACTCCCCTATCCTCCATCGCCTCCCACAATCTTCCCCTATCCACCGAAGGAAACGCGCCTTTGAGATCCACGAAAAACGCGTACACTCTTGACCCCTTCTTCGCTAATTCTCTATCCACCACGTGCTGCAGAACGTAGATATTGTCGATAGTACTCCTACGAGCTCTAAAGCCCGCCTGCGTCTCCGGCAA
>CAKNWT010331412.1:0-14910 GCA_932066315.1 Andricus coriarius | reverse complement strand
ATACAATATAAAAAAATGTTTAATACAATTTTAGTTTTTTTTCAATTTTAATTTTTCATTCTTGACAATATTAATAATAATTTGATAAATTCTTTATATTTCTGCATGATTAAGATAATTGGAAAAGAATAAACAAATATTACGTAATCGAAAATATTTTTGCTTATTATTATATAAGGTTTGGAGAAGTCGACTTACACAAGCATATTTAATTCTTAATTAGATTTCGATAACATTTTGTAATGTGCCGGTAGTCGATTAAACTTTGAACAAGTCAAATGCTATGTTTCAACACATTGGACGAGAGCAAATATAATTTATAAACCTAATTTAAATTTTGTTTGGTCAACTGAGTTTTAATTTGTATTTAATGAAGCATAATATAACGCACTACCCTTTTTCCAGCTCGATAAATTACCAATAATGACTGATATTTTTGTCCATTTAATAAACATTTTTTGTAATTAACCTTGAGAAGGTCTATTGCAAGTATTTGCAATCAAAAAAAAATATATATATATATATTGGGGGGATATGAAGTATATACTGATTTTCAAGATTTTGAGATTCCGAGAGTTTTCAGTAAGTTACAGGAAATTTTAAGGATTTCATAGGATTTATTGTCTTTCAACAGATTTTCTAGAACTTGAAGAATCATGCTTCTTATTGCAAATTGAAAATACATTATTAAATCATATGATTTATTAAATGTGATTTGACATTAGCAACTTGATGGCTTAAAACTTTAACAAGTAATTATTCAAATAATAGCCTTAATATAAGAAAATTCTTTCAATGTGTGTTCGTATAAACTCAGGTTTTATATATTCGAAAAAAAAAAAAATGTGAAGCAGAAAACTCCAATGAATACAGATTTTGACTATGCTAGATCAATACTAGAATGCTATATACATCACTTTTTTCCACATGCGCTTGCTTTGTGTCCCTGTGTAATCGAAAGTTTCTTTTTGAAGGTCAACTATTTGGTTGAAAATTCATCTGCTATGTATGAGGATTCAACTATGTTTTTAAAAACCTGCCTTTTCCTTTTTGGCTGAAAACCAATTTTTTTAGTTAAAATTTATATATATATATCACCTTTTAATATTTTTAGGAATTTCTGTGAATCCTCAAAAATCGCTTGAAATCCTTGAACTATTTTGAACTATTTTAAATTGACAGGGTGAAAACCGGGAAAGGACCGGGATTTATGAAATCATCCATCAGGTGGACATCCAGTATTTTTTTGAAATTCATATTAATTTTTCAAAGCTTCGAATGGGCGATGTTATTAGACACTATGTATACATTTTTAATTAAAAATGACAGATTGTGCTTAAACAACAAATATTATATAAGTTGGGATATCAGTTTGTAGAATTTAATAGATAATTTGTTTTTTCTTGAAACTAACTCTAATGCAATGTAAACATCTAAGCAGAACAAGTTTGACACCTATAATCTAAGTAATATGATGAAAAACTAGAAAATTCATAAGTCGCATTGTAACTAAAATCCTTCATTAATAAATCAATAAGTTTTTCCTCTAATTATAAAAGATGATGATTGTTCCTACTCTGCTCCTAATTTTGGCAGTTGTTCTCAGTTCTATGGGTAAATATAATACTATAACATTTCTATAATTTTAAGAACATTTTTTTAAGCTATAAGTAAATCTGAATGTGTGTCATTTAGTCTACATTCTATCACAATTACTATTTTTTCAAGCTTTATTTGAATCTATATTGGAATGGGTAAAAATTCAATAATGATATGTACCAAGTACCATATGCTACTACGTGCACATATGGTACACTAATAAGGGGTCATCCGAAAACTAGATTGTTCCTATGGAAGACTTCTAAGCTTTTTAATTGTTTAGAAACAGTTATATTTGTTAACTAGTTGTGGGAAGAGTTCAGTGTACAATTATGTGCTAAAAAATTGTGTTTGAACTGTGTTCATAACAGGCTTTGTAGGTCAATATGCTCTAAAGAGAGGAGAAATAAGGAGATTTCGCAGGAAGATAGTAGAATAAAATCTTGAATATAAAGTTTACAAGCTTACTTTATTAATTTTGAACCAAAAAAATGAGTTTTCAAGAAAATAGCAAACCTTTCCACCAAAAAAGAAAAATTTCAACTAAAATGCTTAATTTGGTTAAATCCGCAACCAAAACAGAATAATTGTAATTGCCTTCGTTTATTTTCGCTTAAATTTTTAACTAGAAAATATAAAATTACTACCCAGAAAATGAATTTTTGAGACAGACAGACAGACAAATCATAACAAAATAGTTCAGTTGTCTGAAGAGAATCAACTTTCAACTAAAAACAGTCAGATATTAGTACTTAGTTCTATTAATTAAGTTAGCATTCAAGTGCTTGCACAAGAAGAAAAGAAAAAGACTTAATAATAAGAGTTCAAACAAACATTAAGGTTCATTTTCAATAATTTTAAGATATTAGGTTCGCAGACTGTACATTTTTCTTAAAAGATAAAGTTAATTTTCCACGGCACACCTTTCATTTCCGTCTCTTTTAGGAAAAATTTGTGTTCAAGTATTTTATTTCTCCAAAATATGCCGGATTATAATTTTATCATTCGGAATTTTTCGCAGGATTTCAAATTTGTCTTCCATCCTATTTTACCATCAACATAATTTTTGTTGACGGCGGGATTCTTAAAAAGTTAAAATGATCCATTTCCAGGTTTGTTGAAACAATAAGAAGACAACATTTTTAAACTTGTAAATAAGCCAATTCAAATGATCACCACAAGTTCCACTTTCGAAATTGAAAAATATAAATGATATAATACATAATATAGTTTACATTTAGTGGCGAAATGTCTTACGTTAAAAATTTCACAAAGTGACTTTTTCATGTGTTTCTATTTCTTTCATCTCTGTTTTCAATTCTTGAAGACTATTAAAATTGAATTATTATAAAATTGTTTTCATTTTTCAAACCTTTGTTTCCTAGACCCTTCTGAGAGTAATTATTGAAATGTTACTCTTCAGGAAATGAATAGACAAAATCAGAATTGTATTCAAGTTTTTATTTGTTGCTGCAAACGTTATTGGAACGAGTATAACTATCAATTTTGGTATTGATTCAGCATTCATCATTGATTTAGTACTACAATTAAATAAATACGAATATAGATTAAGAATTAAGCTCAGAAGATATGGTACATCTATTTTCTTTTATTTTATTTTATTTTTTTTCGAAGAAATGAGTCACTCATAGTTTCAGCAGTTTTGGGCCACGTGGAACATAATTATTGACTCTTGGTTCAAAAACAAATTCTATTTAATTAAAACGACATTGAAACGACTAAAAGAATTTTTCTTCTATTTCTGTTTTCCTAGTGATACCGCATTTGTCAAAATATTGAGCAATCATCTAGAATTGATTTATCAGGTTTTGTTCGTTTACTCCTCACTGTCGAGTTTAATTAAAAACAAATTTATGAACTTAGATTTTTTTGTTTATATATGTTTTTCGAAGTTTTTTTCTCGAAAAGGACACTTTCTTCAATAACTATTTTACCCTGCACAAGCAATTGACACCATTATCATCATCACGATTATTAATTGTTAACGAATGAGCAATGATTATTATTTGTTTATTAGCTTGAAAAAAAGATTGATTACACTATTGAAAGAAGGCAAGAAATTTCCATCGCGTACAGAGGAAGGTCACCCAGTAATTTGTTGATCAACTAAAAAACTTAAGGAAAAGTGATCTAAAATCATGAGGAAACTACTCTCGTAGTAATACCGATGTATATTCACTTCCGGGAATTTTAGAAATTTTGTTCCCTCTCCTACTTACGGAAATAGTAAAATTTTTGCAATAATGAAATTTCTTGAACAAAATGATTTTCTTATCAGATGATTAAATAATGGCATAGTGTTCAAACATCCCCAGGAAATCATCCTTTCAGTGATAACTGTCTGAATTGACATGGAGGAGTGTACGAAATTTTCTGTGAATACAATGGTCTTTGTTTCATTAAGTGAACAAGTGGATGATGTTCCAGCATCTATAGAAAACTATCCTTAAAAATTTACCAATTTGAATTTAATTAGAGGGTTGTGAATAATTTTGTTCTATCCCTTCCTTAGAGAAAGCGGAAAATTTTATCATCAATCAAGATCATTAGACCAATTAATTTTTTAAGTGTGCTATGATCGGTGTCATAGAATCTTTGATAGACATGAATAAACATTAAAGAGCCATTTTTTCTTCTATAAGATCCTCAAAATTTTTTAGCTAATTAAGGTGTCATAAATTGCTCAAAAATTGCTTAGAAAGTTTTGCAATTTTAAATTTTTCAAACTTAGTTCTTCGTAAAATCAATTTTTATTATTGTATTTGGCGGAGATTTTCTTTCGCAAATATTGGTCTACTACATCATTATACTTTATTGCTCTATTATATATTAAGTAAATTTAGATGTTTTTCAAAGTTTTATGATAAGTATAACTCTTGCGTCACTCTTAAGATTTCACCAAAATAGAACATTGCTGTATACATTTGCATAATTGAAATTGGTTAGGTGCACTAATATTATTTCAATTTTATTATCACTATTGACGCTTCAACATTATAGCAACTGTCACTTTCTGATAGAACCGTTTGAATGTTTCATATTCAAAGCTTCTGGAATTCTGGAATTTTAAATTGTAATACATTGACACAATTAAGAAGGAACATTTTTTAAGCTATTAACCTTCAAAATTGAACTGTTTTAATAAAACGTTTCAAATAAAGTAATTTTAAATGGGCAACATTAAGAATTGAAAAATTAATACTCGTGGTATTAAGGAAATAATTCAATTACTGACGTATCAGTTTCAGATGGTCCTATTTTTATCGAGTTGAAAATGTTGAATATTTTGCAAAATTTTAAAATAAGGATTAATTCACTTTTTGATGCCTAGGCCTAAAAACTGATTTAAAAGGCTTGCATTGGCAAATTATTTTCTTAATTTTTTATAGTTTTGAATTTATTCTGGAAATACTTCATTCTACGTATAAAATTAAAAACGATTAATCAATTCGGAATATCTAAATAAAAAATTATTCAAGATTTGAAACTGACTCAAATTGAAACAAAATCAGAATTTCACCATTTTTAATTTATCAAATATAGAACTGACTAACAACGCTATCTGTATTAAAATTTGAAATTGGGTAAGATTTGATAGTTAAATTATTCTGACATTTTTAATATTTGAATTTTAAACTTATATCGATTCGGGATGATTTAGGTTTATAATTGTTGAATCATTAGCACTATCAATTAAAGATCAGTGTACCTATAATATTAGCTGCCAAATTTTCAATATAAATCTAAAATATTTTAGCGTGGCCTCTAAAAACAAAAACAAATTTTCGCTCTTTTTCCGGTTATCATCAAGGGGACAATTTCACGTTCAAGGTTAACTGATAAGTAACTGCCACATTGACACAAAAGAAAAAGTCGCGACACAAAAACCCCTGCAAAGCGAGCGTGAATGGATAAACTTTAATGGGGATGAAACTATTAAATCGTAGGCTAATATGTATAATAATATTATTATTGTATTTTTTGTTATGAATTGTAAAATTGATCATTTTCTATTTCTTTCTGCAGAATTAAGTTACGAGTTTCAACCCAGCAAATCTAATAGCTCAAATATTCATGGAAGTCCTCCTAGGCGGCGGAAACCACCTGCTAGTCTGCGGGACCCATTAAAAACTAGAGATTTCTTCACTTTTCGTCGCCATATTCCTTTATATTATATATCAGAAGAACCTGGAACAGAGGGCTTTGAGCAAATACCAACAAATATCCCATTCCGTGTACAATGTAACAAGTATTATAACATCTTTGGCTTTTATGATCATAGGGGAAAAAATCCTATAACTGGTGAAGAGCCTATTAAAAGAATATACGAAGAACCTGAACCATTGGCAATGGTAGCAATAAACTGGTACCACCGCCTGCGTCCTAGACATCTTATTATACAAGAAATACTCTTCTTGAATGACTATCCAAATGGTGAACCATATGCAATGTAATCCCAAGTAATCTTGCATAATCCCTGGAAATCTTCTGGAATCTCTTGAGATCCGTGTAAATGTTTAGAATAATATTATAGATATAAGTTTGTGAACTTTTTAATTTTGTATTAAACATTATATGTGAGATTGTGCGTTGATCCAGACTTTCTGTAATGTCAACATTATTTTGTTCCTGAGATAAAAAATCTGGAATAAAATTCGTATCAATTTTTGTTTTTGATATTTCGGAACGTGCAGTACAAAATCGTTTAACATTATAGAAACTGGCTTTTAAAGCTCAATGAGAATACATGTAGCACATACGATATATAATATACACTTCATAGGTTTATAAAGGTGGTGGATGATTTCTAACGAGGAAAACAACTTTAAAAGAAAGACATTTTATTATATAGTAGCCGACAATTATTAAGACCTGTATTAACTATTTTCTTACGCATAACAATGAAGTTTCAACTCAACTCTTTTTTCAACCGAGTGCGAGCATTAGCGATCTCTGTAATCTATTGTAGACGAAAAACTAAACTGGTAAGCTTATACATTTTCAGCTTAAAAACATATATTACTTTTAGAGAAATACATTTTAGACGTTAATGATGTTCAATAAGACATATACAACTAAAGAATGCACAAGTGGATTGCGAAGGAGAGAACCTGAGTTTACACGCACGGACGTTGAAATGATATTACAATTATTTACGCTATTATTTAAATAATTGCTTCTAAATTCTCAAATGGATCAAGTTGTTAGTTTTAACTAACGTTTAATAAAGTGTGTAATTTAAAAAGCTATTAGGAGTTGTCAATTGGAGGCCTAGTCATTCAAATCCTAGGAAGTCTGTTGAAATCCCACAAGTCCTATGGATTCCTTTGAAATTTCTTGTAGCCTATTGAAAACCATCCAAATCTTTGAAATCTTGAATTCTGGTATGCTTTGTCAAAAAAGATAATTGTTTTCTTTAATGATCTTTCAAAAATTTGAGTTTTATTCCTTTTAAAACAAATTCTTTGTAATCCAAAACCAGAATAGCATGCTAATTCTGTGAGGATATAGAATAGGAAATCCTTGGGCAGAAATATTGTGTCGTACAATCTTAAAATGAAATTAATTTAAATCTGTTAATATTTGTAATTAATGAAAATTTCGATCGACTTACTTTTTTCCAATATAAAATTCATTTCTTCTTATATTTCTTCGTTCTGATATTTTATTGAAAACAAAAATGAATTGGAACTTTTTTTAAAATTTCATTTCTATTTTTTTCAACAAAATACATATTTAAGACGAGTAAAGAAGAATAAACAGACATTGCTTAATTGAAAACAGTTGTGCTATTCACTATATAATGTTAGGAGAAGTCGACTCACACGTGTAATAATATTCTTTTCTAAATTTCCATAACAGTTTTTAATGTGTTGGTAGCCGATTTAAAGATTGTCATATCAAATGTGACGTTTCTCCATATTTTCATAATACAAATGACGTCGATATTATTCATGGGTCGAGCAAAGATTTTATTTTTTGCATTAAGAAATTATGTTTGATTTTTTTACAAGTCAACAACCGTGTACACTACGTCATAATGATAAGGCAACTCAATGTATACATTAGAGGAGATCAAATATTATTCATAAGCTAAATTATCAAATCACAAACTTCGCGGTCCACTAGGCAAGATACGAAAACAATGAACAGGCAGAAATTGTTCACCCAGAAGACATCTACGTTATTGACCACTTTTTGATAGGATGCGTAGTTTCTATTTCAGTCGTAAAAAATAACATTAAACTTGAATAAAAAATTTGAAAATTTGAAAAAAGACACAAGATATAATAAAATGTCGAATCAACAAATTCTTTACATAAAATAGATGTATGGCTGATTTCCAATAATTTTAAAACTTGAAGCTACAGTCATTTCCCTACTTCAAGGAATTCTAAACCTTTGGCCAACCATTTCCTTCTTTTTTTGAAAAATAGTGCTTTGACGAAAATGCATGCAGTAAATATGAGGTATCTTTTTGAATGATCTACAACTTTTATTTCAAGGTGCTTTGAACATTTTTATAATTGACCTTGACAATCAATTTGGCAAGCATTCTGACTATCATATCGGTAATAAGCGTGTGAGATTCACAACAGTCAGATGTAATGCCTTTTCGAAATTTTGCCCGAAATCATAAGCAATCTTATATTTAATTTTACATTTTTTCAAATAGAATTATAGGTTGGGGGATTGTTGATTACTCGCTTTACTCCATAATTAAATAAGATTGAGCGCGAGCGGCTTACTGGAGTTTCCCTGATTTCGTTTGTGGTCAATGCCGTAATAATGCCGCTTCTCATATTTATTTTTGCCCGTCCTTTACTTTGTTTGCGAGTCTTATATGTACTCGTATATATTCCAGCGAAAGCCTTACTACTCTCCAATATTGCAAAAACGACACCATCGGATGTTGATAATACAATTTGTTCTTGATCTGGCACGGGCACATACGCATTCAGTCCTACTAGTATCTGTATTGGTTTATCCACAGGAAAAGTATATCTTCGAAGTTCGAATACCTGGTGTGGATTCTTATTTGGCGTGATCCGAATAAATTCAATTTGGTCAAGTTTATATTCAGATCCATTTGAACCAAAAATTCTGGTAGGTGGCGCCATACACCTGGCAACAGGAGACCTGGACCTCGCACGAAGAGAAGGCTCGGCTGTAGATAGATGCCTGACTGGAGAATAAAGTCTGGGTGGAGGAAGGGACTTTTCAGTAGAATGTTTTCTGTCTGCAGAATAAGAAGGTTTGCGACGAGGAACAACAGGAATAGGCTCGCCATTGGGTAGACACTCAAACTCGGAACTCAACTCTGCAAGAGGAAACAGATAATTACATTTTTTTAAAGTGTGTTTGCATATCATAAAACTCTAATGGTAAAATTGTAAGGCAAGACTGAGAACATTAATGAAAGATTGTAATGTGTAATTCAGTGAAATATACAATATTAGCAATATTTAGGAAACATTATTCGGAACAAAAGCTGTTAAACAACCAACGTACGAATTTCGTAGCGACAAGGAGTCATTTCGGATTTGTGAAATGTTCCGATCCAATAACGACACATTTAGGATATAACTTTTCATGAAAGCTTTATTCGGACATACGCGTTTAAATTTACGCTTCTAATTTAACTGAATGTACACACAAAGATTCCGCATTTCCCACAGATAAATTCAGATTAAATTTGCATTCATTTCGGACAAACACAAATAGAGTTTTGAAGAAAACAAGGGGAATAGAATACGGATTACATCGGTCAAATTATTATTCGCGGAAAACTTAAAAACGTTTTTGAAATTATAGATATGTAATTGTATGATATTTACCAATAGAATTAAGAATAACTGTCAAGATGAAGACCAAAGTATAAGCGATCCCCATGTTTTCCAATTAGAGGAAAAACTTATTTATGCGTTGATGAAGAATTTAGTCAACACTGTATCTAGTGAATGTTTTGGTTTTTCTCTAGAGTGTACATCCGGTATCTTGATCGTTATCTTGTGAACTTAAGGTGCGAGGCTAACCTTTCGCAGATATTTACATTTCATAAATCAGCCCAAGGAAAAAAATTTGATTACCTCGATCATGTTCGAGTCATCTTGTGGATGGGACTATTATGAAAAAGGTGACAGTTTGTTGATGAATTTGGTAAATCATTTTTTCTTGTACCAAAACTACATAAATATCTGTTGCTAGGTATCATGAAGTAAAATGTGTTGATCTTTGTTAAAAAGTGTTGTTTTTTTAAAGAAAGTGTACTCTAACAAGGGGTGTGAATCTGGTATTGAAGTGCGACGGAAGTACCATACTACATTCCGATTTTTTTTTCAAGTTTGCATTAATATTGTTATAATTGATAAAAAAAGAAAACACCTATTTCAGAGATCAGTGTTAATTTTATTACCTTTCATAAATGTTGAAAGCCCCCAGCTGACAACTTCCACATGAATGCCACGGTAGCGCATAAACTACCAAACTTATCATGATGAATACTTGATACGCTGCAAATTTGAATACGAGACGGGAGCGACGACAACTTCTCTCCACAGGATGACCTTTCGCCAAAACTTTCTAGTGAATTTCGTGGAAATGAGGACAGTAACTGTAGACGACATTCAACAACGAGGGCGTCAGATAATAGACCAGAACCTCCTCCCTAGAAGAACCATCAATCGAATAAGATCTGAAGTTGACAATGCATTCCGCCAGCAACTCCAAGGGGCAAAGGCGAACAAAAGGATCAAGTGGACGCCGGAAATAAATGAAGACGTGATCAGATCTCACTTTCGGGCAATGGTGCGGAGAGGATCTGTGAGGGGCGCACAAAATCGTCTTTTTGTGGGTCTTCATCCCGAGTTGGCCCATAAAGTGACATCGTAAAGGAGGTGCAACGACAAGTAGCAGAACCTGCAGCGGACTCCGCAGATACGGTGAAAGAGGATGTTCATATAACCGTGACACAAGACGTTTTGGACGAACGGGGACCAGATCTGGGTGATGTAGCAGGGCGATTGCCTCATGGTCGACATTTGTTAAGCTTGCAGTCGCCGGAGCCTGCCCTTGCTCCTGCCGAACTGATGCAGGAGTTCAATGAGAAAAGCCTGCGTCTCATGGTGTGCTTCACTGATGCCATCATAGAGTTCACGGATCAAGAATCGTCAATGGGAAACGGTCTGCAGAAATTTGGAGTCAACAAGGACCGATTTCGAAAGGGCAATCGATCTCAGAGACCAGAATTAGTTGATTCATATAATTGGAAGAAAGTGGAAAAAGATTCCTGAAAATCTGTTAATGATTGTAGTAATAATGGGAACATTGAAGTGCATACAAAAGTGTAGCTATACCGAAAACTTGACACCTACTGCCTTAATCTGAATTATAAGTAATCAATCAAAAACTATTCATTAAGAAGTTTCATTAAATTCGAATAATAATCCATTTCATTTTTTGCTCTTAAATTTCAAATAATGAAAACTGAAACAAGATTAAGATGTAAACATGTAATTCAAACCAAAAATGAGGCTAAAAATATGAGTGGTAAATATTCTATCCGTATATAAACGAAGACAATTATTGAAATGTCTGTTTTTGAAACAGGAAATTGCATCTTAGAATCGCCGTATTTCACACCTTTGTATACGGTATGTATCAATTCGCGAGTTTCAAAGTTCGAATCAAGGTTTTGGGAGTATATGTAAATTGAAATGAAACACCGAATAATGACAATAACCCCACTCACTTTCAGTGCAGTTTGGCCATTTCAATCTTTGTATAGCTTGCACATAAACTGTTTGATGGATGACAAATGATACTTTAAAAACCTCTGTCAAGATTATTTTCACTTTTGAAGCGCTATATCATATATATATATATGACCACACATCTCACGGTTGTGAGACGTGGCCATGCATGTGATTTA
Organism: Andricus coriarius; assembly: GCA_932066315.1. Classification (NCBI taxonomy): domain Eukaryota; kingdom Metazoa; phylum Arthropoda; class Insecta; order Hymenoptera; family Cynipidae; genus Andricus; species Andricus coriarius. The sequence continues at coordinate 3,359 of CAKNWT010331412.1, read as the reverse complement.
CTGGGAGCCGGTGTCATTTTTTCAGATGGCAGTTGCTCCCAGTGAGACCCTGCGGTGGTTGTTAGACCTTATTTTTTGATTATATATATACCTATATATCACATTCATGGCTACGTCTCACAGCCGTGAGATGGGTGGTCACAGGAAACGATGAAATCAAAACGACAGGCCGGCGAAACCCTCGTTTGTTTTGAGGACACGAAGAGACCCAAGGATGACAGCTTTCTGCATCCATTTCGCAAGTGCCTCGGCATATTTTTGGCACACGTTTATGGCTTTAGGGTTACGAACCAGTGATAGTTTCGCACCTGCAACAGCACCTATCACAAGGACAATTACTTGTACCGAATATTTTAGGTACAGCTTTTGCAGCTCCCTTTTAAGGTCTAAGGATCTCTCCTCCGTTTCTTCCTCCTTGGCAGTGATGTTTTATTCAGGCGGTGCCGAGAATTCGATCACGAATATAGTTCGTTTCTCGAAGTCTTGCAGAACAATGTCAGGCCTCGAGTGTGCAACGGAGACTACTGTCCGAAAATCGTAGTTGCAGAAAATTTGGTACTTCTCGTTTTGGACAATTGACTCTATCTCCCTTGGAGCGTTCGGCAGGACAGGGTCGCCGCGAACACCGTAAGAGCGACAAAGATGGTAATAAAGGACTCCTAGGGCCGCCTTATGTCTGTAGATGTAGGTCGTTCCTGCGTGGGTGGGACACCCCGATAGTATGCATTGAAGGTACTCAGCGTGTGCATGACACGCTCTGCACCTATCACTCGGAACTTCTTGACATAAAATGCGGTCACGTTATGCTATGGTGGAAATGACACCGTCCTGGCATGCGAAAATGAAACCCTCTGCACCTCAATTAAGCCCTGATGATCTGACGAAAGCAAAAGTTTGCTCCTTCGGCAAGAACTATTTTTCTACATTTATGTGAAATTTTCCGTGCATTTTCTTGTCGAGAAGCTCTCGATGGAATTTTTGAACTTCTGCTTTCTTCACTTCGGCTTTCAGAAGTGATTCATCTAGAAGGAGTTATGCACTTTCCTCACTTCTGATGTTAAAATGCAGGCCAAGGGTCTCGGTCGCTTGCTTCGCGGCTTTGTAAAGGAACGCTCCTTTACCAATCATCTTGTGGTTCCTGACCATTTTTAGGAGAGGATCTCTGCCATTGGCTACAATATAAGCTGTACTTAGTACAAATCGCTCATGAAGACACTAGAGATTCATTTGTCCGCGTCCACCTTGACGGTGTAAAATGTATAATCGCGGAACTGACGAATTCATATGCAAGCTTTTATGCATATGCATGATATTACGTGTGGTGACATCAATACCAAATCTGTCGAAGAAGATGCTTGTATCTGCTTCGGAGAGACTGCTTTACTGATGTTACGTCCTGAATGCGGCTTTGAGGCACGCCCAGGTATATATAGGTCTCTGCAGTGTTAAAATGTCTAATAACACTTATATCCACAAGCTCAGGGTCCTCGGGAACGCCAACAATCTTTCCGTTCTTCAGATGAATTTTGGCACATTCATCCAATCCAAAGTCCATCCCGATCTCTCCTTTGTACTTCGCGACGACATTTATGGCAGTTTGAGGATTGCCTTTAACAGAGGCATAGAGCTTCAGGTCATCCATATAAAATACATGAGTGACCTTATGATCGCGCTGGTTAGTGTCGCCACAGAGGTATCCAGAAGAATTTCGTAGTGCGGATATGGAGCCAGAAGTGTGATGCAGAAAAGTAAAGGGCTCATGGTATCGCCCTGAAAGACGCCCCTCTGGAAGGTGACGTTGATTGTTGTCACACGACAATTTCCAGATGATATAGTAAATCTAGTTTTCCAAAGAGGCATTCATCTCTCTATGCATCTCACTATGTGTGGATGCACCTTTTAGCTTTTCAAGAGACAGATGATAAGTCTATGAGAGGTTGAATCGAAAGCTTTCCGGTAGTCAATCCAGGCCATTGACAGGACGCGCCGATGAGCTGCAGCGTCTTTGCAGACACACCTGTCAATTAGCAGGTTCTCTCGATAGCCTGCTACACCTTTTTTGGAGCCACGTTGTTCGTACATCTCACGCCACACGGGCTCAATACGCCGAACAATCCTGTTGTTTAGGAAAGCTGTAAAGATCTTATACAGTGTGTTCAAACAAGTTATTAGCCTGTAATTCTCTGGGTTAAACAAGTTGCCTTTTTTCGGTAGAAGTATAGTGCGTCCCATCACCAGCCACTGCGGAATGGGCGTCTCTGACTTTAAAAATGAGGTGAATATGCGGGCCAAATGTTGGTGTGTAGAAGTAAACTTCTTTCACCAGGAGTTCTTAATACAATCTGGTCCTTGAAGCGGATGATATTGTCAGTATTTTCTTTCAACTCTAGTGTTTCCGGGATCTTGTATACCTCTCTCCAAAAAGTCTCTACCTCGTTTGGCTTGGGTAGCTTTTTGACAGAAACAGGGTGATCATTGAACAGGCGAGATTGATCAGCGAGGAACCGTTGGTTCTCCCTGATCCATCTCTCCCTCTTCTGTATTTTCTTCCTTGCGTCAGATAAGAGCCGTCTTTTGTCAACAATATGCTGCTTGATTTGCAGCAGCTTTGACTTGTTTAGTGCGTGGTTCATGATCCTCTGTTCTTGGGCCTTCGATTTGAATCAGCCAAAGCTCTAGCAGCACCATAAACTGAGCAGTTGATGGTCCAGAGGTCGGATTCTTGCGAGATTTTTTCACGAAGGGAGGAATCCATTTCAGCCAGATCTTGGGGCTTAAGAGGAACTTGCATGTTAATGTTCCTTCTTGTCCTGAAATCGTGATCATCTCTCAGAAGGTACCAGTTTTCCGCGGTTGGTCTTAATGTCGCTTCCTCATCTTCGGCTGCAGCTTGATCATGCAGCGGTTGGGGAAGGGCTTCGCGTACATATATATATATATATATATAGAAGGAATAACCCCTAAGCGGAGGCGTGACAACCGTGCCGAAAGCTGAATGGCACCTGGGTGAGGTGTCTCAAACGGTGACTCTGAGATACCGGGCAACCTCTCAGAGTATGCAGCCTTATCCTTGCATGCGGGGCTCTACAAGGACGGACGTAACCTTTTCCCAAGCTGCTCGTGGGAACAACAATGACAACATCAAACATAGTTGTAGTAAGTGCGGTTCAAAATAATCGAACGCGCAGGTCTCCCGACAGTGGGTCGGACAACAATGCCGACTATCCTATAGTTGGGGGAGCCAATCAAGACGAGGTCAATGCGATTGACCGGCGGAATCTCGTTACTTTTAAGTGGACGGATCGACTCAGGGACGACCTGCTGGAGTGCTATGATACCAGTATGACCCCTGAACGAAA
>CAKNWT010331408.1:0-12446 GCA_932066315.1 Andricus coriarius | reverse complement strand
TCGTGACAAGTGCAGTGTTTTTAGGACGAGTCGTAGGTGAGGGCACCGAAGGTGCCCGAACCGAAGACGAGTCTAAAAACACTGCACGAGTCAAGAAAAGGGCCTACCACGAGACATGCACGATACTTTTGACAACAAGATCATGAAAAGCGTGAAAAAAATCCTACCTGATCAAAGTCGGACGGGGAGGGCGGACCAGGGCGCAGCCCTGGTGGGAGTGCAGGGCGCGAAGCACCCGCTGGGGGGTTTGGGGGCAACGCCCCCCGACTTGAAAAAAAAACAATCACATTGATTTAACATCTGAAGAAAACCGAACAAACGCGTGACAGCATTCAGAAATTAGGTTATAAAACCAAGTAGCCTCTCAGACACTAAAAAAAAAAATAGTTGCTCAAGTCAAAGTTGGGGGAAAATTTAAATTGTATACATGAAAAATTACTTTTTTAATACCAATTACTAATAAAAGTTCAGAATATGCTGATTGGAGATGATTGAGACAAGAATGGACAACGCTACTGAAAACCAGAATTTTTCGTCCAAAAATGTGTAAGCTTCATTCTCAGGCGTGAAATTTATCGGCGACACTTCACATCAGGGGGTCCCTCGTAACTCATCCGTCCTTCCTATTTTTAGAGCGTTACATGATTCGAGACGGTTGAACGAAATTAATAATTGTCAATATATGAAGAAATTCAATTTTAATATGCTGCATTAGATTCCTGACATAATTTCGAGACGATTAAAAAAAGATAGAAAAAAATCGGTTAACCCGTTCAATTTCTGTTGGAAGTTTTGATAATTTTGCATTTTATTTGAGATTAGCTTCAATATTGAGAATACTGACCCATTTTCGTAATCCTTTTTTTTCATTTTTTTCTTAAATTACATGACAACCGTCACGAAAATGAATGTTGTAGTATCCAAAAAATATGAGTAATGTACAGGATATGGAATGAAATTGTTGTAAGAAAATGATATTAACCAAATGTCAAGATATTGGAAATCAGTATCTTTTTAAGTTGAAATTGCTTCATTTTACCAACAGAATCATTTGTCATTATAAAAATTTGTTCTATGGTATTATCTGTTTATTTTATAAACAAATTATGTAAAGAAATGCATAGTTTTAGCGGATTTTGCCATAAAGTGATCGTTTTTCTTTCTACTTGTCTTTATATTACATAAGTGGTGCTATTTGGTGACAAAGAATTGGCAATTTGTTTATTTTATAAACAAGTTTTATAAACAAATGTTTTGTTTGGTGATTTATAGACAAAAAATAACAGTTTTTTTAATCGCCTTCAAATTACACAAGTGGCGATATTTATTGAGGAAGAATTGTCAATCGATATTATTTGTTTTTGTTATTAACAAGTTTCATAAACGAATGCATAGTTTGACCATTTGTAGATAGAAAGTGATCGTTTTATAATAATATCAAGTGACAATTTATCCTCAATAAATATCACCACTTGTGTAAATTGAAGACGATTAGAAAAAAAACTATAACTTTCTGTCTATAAATCACCAAACGATGCTTTTGTTTATAAAATTTGATTATAAAATTAACAATTTGCCAATTTTTTGTCACCAAATAGCACAACTTATGTAATTTTAAGACGAGTAGATAGAAAAATGATCACTTTCTATCTACAAATGGTCAAACTATGCATTTGTTTATCAAATTTGTTTATAACAAAAACAAATAATATCGTTTGAAAATCATTTCCCAATAAATATTACCACTCGTGTAATGGAAGACGAGTAGAAAGATAAATGATCACTTTCTATCTACAAATGGTCAAACTATGCATTTGTTTATCAAATTTGTTTATAGCCAAAACAAATAATATCGATTGAAAATTATTCCTCAATAAACATTACCACTTGTGTCATTTGAAGACAATTAGAAAAAAAAACTATTATTTTCTGTCTATAAATCACCGAACAATGCATTTGTTTATAAAATAAACGAATTGCCAATTCTTTGTCACCAAATAGCACCACTTATGGAATTTGAAGACGAGTAGACACAAAAACGATCACTTTCTATCTACAAATGGTCAAACTATGCATTTGTTTATAAAATTTGTTTATAAAATAAACAAATTGCCAATTCTTTTTCACCAAATAGCACTACTTATGTAATTTGAAGACGATTAGAAAACAAACTATTACTTTCCGTCTATAAATCACCAAACAATGCATTTGTTTATAAAATGTGTTCTTAAAATAAACCAATTGCTAATTCTTGGTCACCAAATAGCACCACTTATGTAACTTGAAGACGAGTAGATGATGAAATGATCACTTTCTATCTACAAATGGTCAAACTATGCATTTGTTTATAAAATTTGTTTATAATAAAAACAAATAATATCGATTGACAATTCTTCCTTAATAAGCATCACCACTTGTGTAATTGGAATACAATTAGAAAAAAAACGATTACTTTCTGTCTATAAATCACCAAAAAATACATTTGCTTATAAAATTTGTATATAAAATAAACAAATTGCCAATTCTTCGTCACCAAATAGCACCACTTATGTAATTTGAAGAAGAGTAGAAAGAAAAACGATCACTTTCTGCCAAAAGCCGCCTAAACGATGCATTTCTTTACATAATTTGTTGATCAAATAAACAATTAATACCAGAGAACAAATTTTTATAATGACACATGATCCTGTTGATAAAATTAAGCAATTTCAACTTAAAAATATACTGATTTCCAATATCTTGACATTTGGTTAATATAATTTGCTTACTACAATTGAGCACACCGATCATAAAAGGGCGTCTCCGCGTGAAATTCGGTAAATGTATGGTCCACATGCAGAAAGCGGAAGCAAAAAAAAATATGTCAAATAAAAAAATAAAAAACACCATTACATTAACCTTGCAAAAGTCGACATTTTTCGTTCATATAAATAGACATAATACTTTAAATGTTGAAAAATTTATGGGACGAATTTGTTGTATTTTAATAACCATTTAAAAAATGAGAGCGTACAATAAGTACGTAAAAAAGTTTATGTATTATAATCTATAAGCGTCTGTTATCAAATAAATTATTGAATAGAAAATCCGCGCTTTTCATAATTTTGCGTGAATTTCGATGGAAAAGAAGTTGATTTTCACACGTGTTTGAAAATAATTGATAGCGGGAAGAATGGTGCGTGAGTATGATTAACGACATAAATATTTTTAATAATTAAATAACAATAAATTTTACAATGTAGCATCCCAGTGTTAAAGAAATATGCGAAAAACGTATAATATTCCGTTACTGCCGCGCGCCAACGCTGGACGAGCTACTCGCACGCCGAGCGTTTTTTATGAAATCATCCCTAGTTACAATATTTATGATTCGATTACACTGAAATTTTCGGAAAGTTTTCTTCATACGTCGTAGAAAAAACGGCTCGATTGAAGTTTTCTCAATGATTAAGTTCGTCGCATACTTTTGTCCGCCAAAGTGTCCGAAGCCCTATTACCGGAACCCCGCCATTTGTTATTAAATGTGAGTGAACAAATACAATTTTTATGTGTTTTATCAACTTTGTAGGTTTCACGTATGTATTCTTAACAAACTGTAAAAATTTCAAAACATTTCACCAGTTATTGAGCTAGAATCGGCAAGTTGAGTTTTAAAAAGCATCGAATTTGGGCGCGATGAAAAATGCATTTTTTATTAAATAATACCTAAAATAATAATCGGATTTATTATTTATGTTAGCAAAAAATGTCGACTTTTGCAAGGTTAATGGTCTCAAATAAAATGCAAAATTACCAAAACTTCCAACAGAAATTGAACGGGTTAACCGATTTTTTTTTCTATCTTATTTTAATCGTCTCGAAATAATGTGAGGAATCTAATGCAGCATATTGAAATTCAATTTCTTCATATATTGATAATTATTAATTTCGTTCAACCGTCTCGAATCATGTAACGCTCTAATACACGGTGTGCTTGAGGACTGAAAACGTTTGACTAAAATCGATCCAAAATCTGCTGACGCAAAAAGTTTCTATATCGCTTGGAAATTAAAAATTGGCTGGATTTAAAATTCTAGCTGCTCCCTTTCGCGAGTTATGCGCATTTTTAGATTTTTACATAACAAACTGTACTATAAAGCTTGCGTGATCGAGTTTATTGAGTACAACGCTTTTTTAAGTTTACCGTTTTTCCAAAATATATCGAAAATAAGTTTGTCTGGCTTATTCTTTATATTTTGAAAATTTAGTTACCACTTTTAGCCAAGCCCAGGACCAACGACGAGTACGTAGTGGCTAAATGGTCCCATTTTGTATTTTTTTTTGTTTTTTTGTTGCTTTTAACTTTTGTTGTATTTTTTATATATTATATATTGAATGGTATATCTAATAAATTATATATTTAATAGTATGGATAAATTTAATTAAGTGTTTTTTAACAATATTTATAAATATATATTAGTTAATAATGTTTAAAATTATAAGTGAAGCGAAGCAAATTCTATTACTGCTTTTCATAGCTGTAGGGAGTATGATTTGTGCTGTATACATGTTACCTTGTAACGTGTCCAGAATTTAAAAAAATCGCGAATCTCTGCTTTCCTGTGACCAATACCCTAATAAATTATTGCTTTCTATGAAACGTAAACTTTATTTTACGTGAGTAAGAATTACGTGAATTTTTAGTGTTTCGGAAAGTTTATTGATGCTTTTCAGAGCTTTAGCTGATTCATTGATATAAACATCAGGTAAAACTTTCCGAAACACTAAAAATTCACATAATTCTTACTCACGTAAAAGGAAGTTTATGTTCCATAGAAAACAATAATGGATTAGGGTATTGGTCAGAGCAAAGCGGAGATTCGCGATTTTTTAAAATTCTGGGGACGTTACAAGGTAACATGTATACAGCACAAATCATACTCCATACTATTAAATATATATTTTATTATATATTACAAAATGGGACCATTCAGCCACTACGTACTCGTCGTTGGTCCTGGGCTTGGCTAAAAATGGTAACTAAATTTTCAAAATGTAAAAAATAAGCCAGACAAACTCGTTTTCGATAGATTTTGGAAAAACAGTAAACTTAAAAAAGCGTTGTACTTAATAAAGTCGATTACGCAAGCTTTGTAGTACAGGTTGTTATGTAAAAATCTTAAAATGCGCATAACTCGCGAAAGGGAGCAGCAAATTTTTGCGTTAGCAGATTCTGATCCATTTTAATCAAACTTTTTCAGTCTTCAAGCACACCGTGAACAATAGGAAGGACGGATGAGTTACGAGGGACCCCATGATGTGAAGTGTCGCCGATAAATTTCACGCCTGAGAACTAATTTCTAGTCTGCAAATTTGGAGCGTCTCTTTTCGGTTCATCGTGGCTACTTTCCCGTTTGGCTGATTGCTCGTTTTCAGGCGCATAAGCCAAGTAAATTTTCGATTAATTAAAATATAACAAAAACAAGACCATTTTTCAAAAAACGAAGGCCTTAAAGCTTTGAACAACTCATCATAACTACTAATGTGTGTAAATCTAATAGCCCTTTTTGCGTTTTCGTTTATTTTTTCCGCCATACTGAAATGAAGTAAGAAATTGGGTTGATTACATCGCTTTGGGCCCTTCTTACACTTTTAATCAAATTTTCTACGCCATTGTCGTCGCGCCCTTTTAAAGGCTCTATAGTCCTGATTATGTCCTTAGCAGGCGTCGATCCATTTTATGGATCTTGGACAATACGACTATCTAACGGAGTTTATTCACCCGTTTGTCTTGCGAAGGACGGCGGACGGACCTGTGTGCCGCTTTCTGGGTGTTGGGTGACGCAATTGTGTGTCGAAGTCTGTTCGCGTGGCGGTCGCGCGAGGGACAACGGATGGACCTGTCTTTTTTCGTGTGGCCGAGAGGACCCTGCGTTTGGCTGCCATGCAGGAAGGGACAGCGAAGTGTTTTCTGCAGGAGAATACAGAGAATTGTGTCGTGACGATTCCCTGTGCCTATTCTCGTCGTGCGACTCGTCTGCGGTTTCGAGCATATTGTTGTGCTTAGCAAGTTTTTCTATATCTTCTACTCTCTTTCTATTTTCATTGTCCGCAAGTAAATATTTTTCTTTCATAATCGACTGGTTTTGTTCGACTATCTCCAGTTTTGCTAACATTTTATTAAGGATCTCGGATGGAGGGAGTTGCTCGGCATTTGAAGGGACATTGATAGGATCGGCCATTGTAGGGATATTAATGGAAGGGTTATCACTTAAATGATATTTGGAATCGTTACCGCTCTCCTCCGTAGATTATGAAATTTGACTTCGATATGTTGTAAAATCCAGTGTGGATATAAAAATTTATCTAATTTCGCAATTCAAATAAACCTGTGGATAAAGTACAGAGACACACGTGGATCGAAAAATATTACTCCCTTTTGATATTACTTACAGTGATTGCATTTTATAGGTTTTCGGCGATGGTTTTTGTGTTGTACAGGTAAGTGGTCGTGGGCATTGGTTTCGGCGTTATCGGCAGTGTCGAAGTGTGGACAGTAATTCCAATCGGCGCCAGCTTGTTCAGGTGACGTCTCGCCTTTCGAGGACTCTAGACCTCAGGACTACCTCCTAGAGTTACTTCGTTCACCCTAATCGTCGGTTTGCCCTTGTGCCTGTTCGCGGTGAAATTAAAATTTTATGGCACAGATCTCGTAAGGTCGGCGGGATCCTGGCCGAATCGTCAAAATGTGACGGCGTGGGGTTTCACGATAGAATTTACCTATTGATTAACAATCACTCATGATTTTCCACGTAAACCAATCACTTAATCCACAATATTGGTTAATCACTAAATTTCGGGGCTTTGGGCTCCGTAGAACTAAACACACGGAATAGAGTTTCAATGCTTTATTTTCAAGACACGGTCGGAGTAGAACTTTCGCCCCGACCCTAGGCGTTACATGAAGAGGGCTCGCTTAGGCCAAGTTTAAGGGTAGTGGTGGGACAAAGGCCCATCTAACATAGTTTAAAGGCGGTAAAGCAAAGGCTCGTCTCACATTATCTTCAATTCCTAGACTTTAAACAAACACAAGCCTAGAGCGAGTCAAAGCCCCAACCAGTCGCCGACTGGCACCAGACGTCTGGGTAAACAACCGAGGAGTGAGGGTAGGCTGTCTGGCGAGCTATAGTTGATTATAACTACTAACAGTTTTATGGACTTGCATGTTGGTGGGGGAAGTGAGGACGTGTTCAGTGACAAGTGGTGAGAGGATTTTACGGAATTTGTGTGGAAGGTGTGAGTGGAGTGTGAGGGTGGAAGCCTAGGAGGTGAGTAGGGCTGTGTGGGGTGAATTGCGGAGATAGAAAGTAATTTTCGGCATAGGTATGAGGTAGGATTTAGCTAGACAGAGATAGTGAGGTTAGGTTGGCAACGAGTCGAGAGAGTTTGTAGTCAGGAGTCTTAGGCCTTGGAGGGGTCAAGGGTGGTTCTCGCAGTGTTAGGGGATATCAAGGGAGAGAAAAGGGTGTATGCAGGGGCTATGAGGAATTGAAAAAAAGGGAAATAGAGGGAAAATTTGGTGGGATACATGGCAGTATTCTGCAGAGACATCTCTCATGAATATTAAAGGGTAGAAAGAAACGGAAAGATTCGCAGTAGAAGGGAGTGTGGAATCCGACCATCAGCTATTTGGGTCGTGGATATGAGGTGAGAGCGGCGGAAGGAAAGGCGGGGAAGAAGAGTCGACGGGGGAGAGAGTGATTCGGACGAGGGAGGCGATAGAGAAGTATGAGGAGTAGTTAGGGAAGTTACGCTTTGAAGGGGAGACGGTGAAAGAGATATGGGAGGGTTCAAAAGAGAAAGTGAAAGTTTGCTTGCAAGAGAAGGTATTTAAAGAGAAGAAGAAAGGAATGGTGAAGTCGTGGTGGAATAGGGATTGTAAAAAGATGAAAACGAAGGTGACGAGAAAGTACAATAAGTGGAAAGAGGGTACTGCAAAAAGGAAGGAGCACGTAGAAATAAGAAAGGAGGCAGAGATGGAGGAGTTGGATGATAAGGGGATAGAGAAACAGATAAGGAAGTTAAGAATGTCGAAAGCAGCAGGGCTGGACGGGGTAGTGACCGAAGCATGGCTGTTTAGTACACAAGAGGTTAGGGAGAGGCTGAAGGAGGTAGTGAAGAAAGTATAGAGGGGGGATTACCAGGAGGGTGGAGAGAAGGGTTAATAGTGCCACTGTATAAGAAAGGAAACATACGGCGTATAAAGTATACGCCGTGGTGGTGGCGGAGAGGCTCGAAAGGATATCGATGGGAAACGAATATTTCCGGACACGCAGGCTGGCTTTAGGGCGGGTAGGAGTACTATCGACAATATCTACGTCCTTCAGCACGTGGTGGATAGAGAATTAGCGAAGAAGGGGTCGAGAGTGTACGCGTTTTTCGTGGATCTCAAAGGCGCATTCCCTTTGGTGGATAGGGGAAGGTTGCGAGAGGCGATGGAGGATAGGGGAATGGAGAGAGGCCTGATCGAGAGGGTAAGGGAGATGTATGAAGAGACTAAATATAAGGTAAGAGGAGGGGAGCGGGTTTCGGAGGGAGTCTGGATAGATAAGAAGTTAAGGCAAGGGTGTCCACTTAGCCCAATGCTTTTTACGATCCTAATTGTGGATATGGAATGTAAGCTGCAAGTCGGTGTGGTAGGAGGAGTCAGGATAGAAGGGGTTAGAATTTGGTCACTAGCGCATGCAGATGGCATAGGTTTGCTGGCAAAAAGCGGGGAGGCCGTAAAGAAGATGATAACGAGTTCAAGAAGATACCTGAATAAGAACAGGCGAGAGCTGAATGTGGAAAAGTCCAAGGTTATGGTGTTCAGAAAAGGTGGTGGGAGGGATGAGGGAGGGGAGTGGAAGCGGAAGGGATTTGCGGTGCAGGAGGTGAAAAAGTTTGTGTACCTCGGCTTCGTGTTTCGGAGGAATGGGGGAGTGGATGGTCACATGAAAGAGAGAGTGAGGAGGGCAAATGTGGTGCTAAGGCAGTTGTGGCGGTTAGGAAAGAGGTTATTTTCAGATGATTTTGCAAGGAGAATGAAATTGTTTGACTCACTGGTGATGAGTGTGCTATTGTATGGAGTAGAGGTGCGGGGGTGAAGGGAAAGTGTAGAGGTAAATAAGACACAGGAAATGTATGTAAAGTGTTCATTGGGGTTGGCAAGGTACACGCCTAATTATATTGTCCGAAGGGAGATAGGGAGAACGAGTGTTGGGATTCTAGAGGGGAGTCGGGCGTGTAAATATGAGGAGAAATTTTTGGAAGAGGGGGGAAGTAAGCTTGTAAGGTAGTGTTGGTGGGACAAGGAGAACAGGATAGGAAGTGGGAGGATGGAGTCTGAAAGGGAAAGGAAATTTAAAACGAATGGTCGCCAGATGGATGAAGTGAGAAGGATGCACGATGAAGGATGGAAGTTATATGAATTGGTTAAGAAGAACGGCATGGAGAGAGAGAGAAGACAGCAGGGGAAGAGAAAATAAGAGAGTTAATGTTTAACGGGAACTATGTGTGGATTATGCTAAGGGCGAGAGCCCAATGTTTGTGTGAGAAAGGAGAGAAAGGAAGCCAGGAGCTTATAGCGAAGATGAGATGTGGGTGCATGGAGGATTTTAATAGGTTCTGTCTCTGGTTGGAGGAGTGCGTGGAGGTGGAAAGGATTGGAATAAGCATGGAGGTATTAATGCATGAAAGAGGGGACGAAATGGCAGTAGCATGGGTGAAGGGAGTGTCGGGTAGGATGTAGAAGAAGAGACAGAAGGAGAAAGAGGAATTGAGAAGGAAAGATTATACATAGGTGAGGAAGTAGATATTAGTAATCTGTAAATATTGTAAATAGTAGATAAACATTAGGTATTAGGCGCGAAAGCAGAGTTTGTCAATGCGAGGCAATGCAAAAGAGTAGGGAAATGCGATCAAGGCGAAGCGAGGAAGGCAAGGCGATAAGAGCGTGCGATCTTAGAGATACGGTATGGATGGATGTTAGTTTTTAAGGGTTAGTTTTAAGGAAAATTCTGTAAAAAAGGTAAGTGAAAGCAAGTCAATTTTTGAAGGCCAAGCGGCTGAAAATAAACGTTTATACTATACTACTAACAGTTTTATCCAAACAAAGCTTTAGAAGAAAACACTGGAATCATCACTATCAGTTTCAGCTTATGTTTGTGATTATTTTGTGATGCAATTTATAAAATCCTGGAAGCTGTATGGTTTAATATTACCTGTCATTTTACTTCAGATTTGTTTTCCCGTAATTGTTATTGATTCTTCAAGGGCATTGCATCTTTTCTTGGCTTGTGAAAATTTGCAATATGATGGAATTTCTTTTGTAGGTAGATGGAAAAAACTGGATAGTCAGATTTACTGTCATGCATTGTTAACTTGAAGTTTAATTGTTCACAATGTACAAAAAACAGTTTAAATAGTTTTTTATACTGTTCAAGATGGTGATTTCAAAATATACGTAACCTAAAGTCAGCATTAATACTTCAAAATTTAAAAAAAATTACTAGAACAAGCAGCTTCAATAACTATTTAAAATAGTACAGCTGAACATATAAGCTGTTATTCATAAGTAATTTTCATAGCAAGGAAAAAATAGTGAGTTTGACTTTTGCAAGTAAGTTCGATCTGCCTTTTCGCATTGCAATAAGCATTACGCAAGATTTTCAGCCTTACTATTTGAAATGGCAAGTAAATAGGTTCAGTGTCGTAACTAAAACTTGCAGGCCCCCTAAGAAATTTTTTTTAGCAGATCCGTTTGAAATTTAAAAACAAGGTCAATTTATAACTTACTAAGCAGTAAATATAGTAATTAGTAATTAGTGATTATTAAGTACAGTATTTTCGCTTTTCAATCTAGGAACCTCCCCCCCCTGCGACAAAGCGGGGTTTTGCTTTACAATAGTTACGCCACTGACATTTTACAAAGTGAAATTGTAGAAAATTATTTTTCAATGTTTCATCTTTTATCATAATATTATTAGAGATAAGTATAATAAACAAATATAGCGAATAACGTCTACTTTATATTTCAAGACTGTTTTTTTGTTGAGTACAAAATTTTCCACGCAGGTTCAAATATTGTATTCTTTGGAAGAATCTTTGCGTAGAATAATGTGTTTCTAATCTACATTTGTATCAAAACTGATGTTATTGCATACAAGATTCTTAAAAAATCAAATACATATTGTGGTAAAAACATTTTTTCGAAAAATCGTTTTATAATACAATAATTAAAAAATTATTGTATTATTTTTGAAAAATATTGGATTTTAAATGATTATTTAAAGCCAATTTTGAAAACCTATGAAATTTTAATCTGAAAATTCTCGGTAAATTTTGTCAGAATTGACAAACTTTTTTAAATCAAACTTTATTAATCCGTTTTCATGAATTTAATATTTCGAGACCATGTCTTCATTTTTATTTTTAACTGAAAATTTAATTTTTTATTGCAATCCGCAGCCGAGCCTGCTCCAACTTTAAATTAGTGTCACTTTGAGGTTGTCAAATTCGACATCCATTTTTTTGAACCTGGAATAATTTATTTTAATCCGACTTTCGGCTCATCTTTAAATAGAGAGTTCGATTTTACATTTCATACATTATTACATATTTTAAAATAATTTTATTTATATATTATTTCTGTAAATAAATGTTGCTTTTTAAGTAAAGTGAGATGATTACAAAATCTCACTCAAAAATCAAACAATTTCATTCAAAAACAATTTTTCCACTCTTAATTTTCAATAATACAAAAACATTTTTATATATGGGGCATAATTTCTCAAGTGTACCCACCTCGAAAATGAAAGTTGTCCGATCGGGCTGAAAATTGGCCCAATTGTAGTCCTACTAGATAGTACTCCTCACACCCAAAATTAATTAATTTTGATAATTATTTATCAAAGTGGAGGGGGTACAATTTTTGGTTTTTTAAGAAAGGCCGTACTTTCAAACATTTGTAACTTTTTTCCTATTGCTTTAAACAAAATTTCACTTTAGACGTTTCTTATAGATTTTTTCACAAAATTTTTGGTGGTCGTAACAATTAAAAAAAAAGTCAAAATTTGACCCTAATTTTTGAAAATCAAAAATGAATTTGACTTTTTTTCAAATTTCGACACTTTTTTTTTCTTCAAAATAGTTTTAAAAGAAAGCTGAAATTTTCTCCTATAAGATCCCCAATTTTCAGAGTGGCAAATTTATTTGTCTTCGAGTAATAGAACGATACGTAAACAAAATGCCATGATAGAGCGGCTGGCGCGCGATCTCCCCTAGTACGCTCACGCCGAGGATCTTTGTGCAACGCTTTAGTGCCAGTTTTTAAAGTTATGTAATATTTTATGCTACTAAAAAAACTGCTTTTTTTAAAAAAGTGATATTATATGTCTTTCTGATCGATTTTTTGGCTATAGTTTCAA
>CAKNWT010331395.1:0-12639 GCA_932066315.1 Andricus coriarius | reverse complement strand
ATGCTTGAGAAATAAAGATAATTTTTTCTTGCTCACTCTTTATTTTGGAACACATACATTTTGAATGCGGATTGATATTACATTAATATAAACAAATAAATAAATAAATGTATATATATATATATATTGATAACAAAAGGAATATGAATATTCAATATTCCATGATACTTTACAACTTAAATATAAGTAGCCTAAGTATAAAAAGAAAATTCATGATTTAAATGTATGATCGTTGTGATTCCGTCGTAGAATCCACCTACTGAAAAAGATTGGCTATGGCAGCGACTTAAAATTTAAGCCTTAAGATCCATAATATATTCACTTTTATCATTATTTCTAATTACAAGTTACTTATATAATTTTCATTCTACTTCAGATTACAAACAATATATTTTAGTTTTAAATTTAAAAAATTGATGAGTAGTCTGTGTGATTGCGTTTTGCTCGGGATATTCCTTGTATATTTCATAAGTTGTTGAGACTGGGTTGTACAAACCTGTTGAAACTTCAGCGACTTCTATTTCGTCCAGTGGTATAACAAATTTGTTTACCTTGTTTATTCTCGCCCTTCTTTTCGCACCATGTTCATCATACATAGACAATCCAGTCAAAAGATTAACTGTCTCCAATATTGCAACGCCTTCACCATCGGATCTGAACATAAGAATTTGTTGATCGAATGGTACAGCGACTAGCTTCCGGTTACTTGATTTTGTTCTCTCTCTCGATCTCAATCTAGCTTTTGTATTGAGAGGAAAAGTGAATAGATCAAAGTGGAAGATTCGTTCCGGATTGTCTGATAAAATAAGGGGAATAAATGGCATTTCTTCTAGGCTATATCCAATTCCTGTATTAGAAGGAAGCATGGTAGGTTTAACAATGGCCCTGTCTAATGGCGGCACGGTAAGACCGCGGTTGACACGAGCTTTGTTGATAGGAGCAGCCACAGATCTAGACCTCTCAGTTGTGGGAGATGGGGGAGGAGGAGCGTTTAGGTCCAAGCCTGTCCCACTGGATGAAGCCACCAATCTTAACTCTACAACAAGAAATAGAGGATAAAACTTATCTAAAGATCGTAAGTAAAGACAGAATGCGATTTCGGAAAATTTCTCCAAATTTCGAATTCCGTAGATTGAATTAGGGGCCAGCATTCTATACCGCGCTGTCCATAAACTGCGGTTGGTAACATGGTTTTTTGGGGAAAGGGTTAATGAAAGTAACGGTAGGGATCGTTCGCATATTATGTAACTTAACAAAGAAGCGGGGTTTCATGTTTCGTCACAATCTGTTACGTTCCAGGATTGGGGGAGGGGTTTTTTGACTCGAATGAAATTATGGGCGAAAACTTATTTTGAATAATTTGAAAAAAATTTAGAAGCTTTTTAATAATTTTTAAAGATTTGAGATTAATGGTTTTTTAGGATTTCTGCGAAAATTCAAAATGGTTAAGGTGTTATTTTGGAAGAATAATTTTAAGTTTTTAAGATCTTAAAATGTGTGGAAAAAGAATATGGAAGACTTCAATACAATTTTTGTTTTTCAGGATTCAAACAATTTTGCAGGTAAACTGAATTTGACAGGGTGTCAGAAGAATTAAAAGAAACGATCTTAAGACTCATGGGAAAACTTCAAAGCTTTTAAACTATTTCCTAAAAGTGTTAAAAAGAGTATAAAAGATTTTATAGCAAGATTTTCCAATTTTGTCAAATTAGATCATTTTCGAAAAAATCTCAGACAATTTAAGATATATTCAGAAGTTCTAAAACGATTTAAAAATAATTAAAACTTATAAAGATATTTTAAAAATTGTGTAAGGTTTCAAGAAAATGAAAAAAAGTGTCTTGGTTGCGAAGAAAAATTAAAATGAGTTTGTATTTTGAAAAGTCAATTTAAAGAGAACTTAAATGTAATTCAGTAAAGATTAAAAAAAAAAATTCCTAAAAATCCCCGGAAAATCCAAATAATTTTTTTAATTAAAAAAAAAAACATTGAAAAATATTTCCAAATATTTCAAACGATATACTAAAATTGACAAAATGTTGATTTTTAAAGATTGCATACAAAAACTTTTGAAGCTTTGAAAAGATTTCAAGGCAGTTTTTCACATTTCCAATGATTTTTCATGCACTTGTAGAAAAGTTTAAGACAGTTAAAACTACGTTAAGAAATTTAAGAGGTTTTGAATCGATTAAAAATATTTTGAAACATAGAAACATTTCCATAAATTTGTCAAATAATTTTTGATTTCTTCTAAGAGATGTAAATATCTTTTAAAAAGACTCGAATTTTCCCTAATATTATGTAAGATCCTGTGAAATAAAAGAAAATGTCTTAAAGCTCTTCTATATTCTGTTTTGACACATCTGAAATATACAGATATCTTTTTTAATTTTCTGAGGAATCTTATAAAAATTATATTTGTACAAGTTTAAAAACAAACTGATAATACTTCGTTTCTTGTCAGCATTTTTAATATATGTATGACTAAATAAAATATTTAAAAAGCATTCAGTCAAAGTATTGTCTTATTTATTTTTAGACAATACTTCATCTTAAATAATATTTTTTTTTATTTAAAAAGCGTGCATTGTGTTTTTAAACATAATAAAGAAATTTTACGGACCGGCGGTGGGGGGAGGGGGTAAAAATGAAATCTTCTGTTCTGTGACATGGTGGAGGGGGGTTAAAAGATTCGATTATTAGAACCCAATAAGAAAATGAAATACTTTTGTTTAAGAGTTAATTCTTTTCAATTGCAAATTGTGCTATTATTTTTTTTTTTTGTGGAATTCATCTATTTTGTTTGAAATGTTTACTGTTTGGTTGCAAAATCAATTATTTTGTGAAAGATGCAACCCCTTTGTCAACAAGTTATCCTTTTTGGTGAAAAGTCAATTACTTTGTCAAAACTTGATGTACATACTTTGTCGAAAATTAATTTTTTAAGTGAAAATGTAAGTAATTCATTTTCTGTTGCAAATTAAACTTTTTATATTAAAATTCATCAAGTCGATTCAAAATTGATCTTTTTGAGTTTCTAATTCAAACATTTGGTGGCGAATTTCAATTATGAAAGATTTTTCAGTGTTAAATTTTCAAACAAAAAAAGGCGAATTCGCTAGAAAAAATTGAGCTTAAGCAGAAAAACAAGGCAATGAATTTTCAATAAGAACATGGTTTGAATTTTAATCAAAGAGACAGATCTTCAACTAATAAAATGAATTTTCAACAAAGCAGTTCAACTTTTAACCAAGTGGTTGAATGTCTAAACACAAAGATTAAGTTTCTATAAAAAACACTAATTTACAACAAAATTTATACATTTTTAGCAAATTCTTAAACTTTCAACTAAAAGCGATTATTTTTTAATCAACAATGAGATAGTTGAATTTAAAGTCTAAAAAATCAATTTCTAACAGCAACGTAAAACGGAATTTTAACATAACAGTTGAATGATCAGCTTAATAATACAACTTTTAACCAAAGTGGATGAATTCTAGCACAAAAATATAACATAATAATAGACATTTTCATTAAAATAATTGCCCTTCATTGAAAGTAGTTGAGTTTTTTATTGATTTCCATTGATTCAGTTCGCATTTAGGCAAAAGAACTGAAAAAAGTGAAAATTTCTTAAAAACAAGATTAGGAAGAGTCGGTTTTGAGATGCTTTATTTCTAATTATTTACAACCAACATTACAGGAAAGTACAACTTTTTTCTGCTATTGAGACGGATTTTGTACTTTTCTTGTATTTTTCTGTGCATTGTCGTATTTTATTATAGTTTAATTTTCTACAAGAATTTACAACTACCAGAATCTACAGGATTATCCAGTTTTTGCAGTCAAAAATTTTTTCTTTTTCGACCTAGGATTGGCAGATCTTTAAAATTTTGCAGTGAGATAATTTTACAAATACCGTACGTTTGAAGTTTTGTTTTTCAAATATATAGCAATCGATCGGACACTATATAAAATAGCAATGATGAAACTATGTTATTGCAATGTTATCAATATTTGTCTTCCTAGGTTGAATAAGAGCTTTTTGTAATTAACTGCATCTTTTCTTAAAATTTGGACATGTTTGTACGTAAAAGTACATGTTTTAATAAAAAATTACATTTGTAGCAATGTTGTAATTTAAAAAAAAGTTTGCCCTTCTTTCACTTTTTGTTCATAGAAAAAAATATTTGCAATTAAATCTCATTTCAGAATATACAGGGTGGACCACTTTAATCTATTATGGGAAATAACACAGAATTTTGTTTAGATATAGCAAAATGTTTCAGAAAAAAGTTGAAGGGGGCAAAGTGGTCAACCACACGGAAAATTGTACGTTCTAATTGATATTTTTATGAACATCATGGCAAGGCCGAATGAAGGTCAAATTTTCGATAAAGTTTAAATAATGGATGTTTGCTCGGAATTGATGTCGGCTACAGCAAAATTTTACGGACAAAAGGTATCAGAGGCAGAGGGATCACCTACTCGTACCAATGACCTTGACCTTGAATTCAATTTTAAATGAACTCAATTCCAAGCTAACACCCAATATTTTTACATTATCGCAAATTTGAACTTCATTCGGCCTTGCCATGACCATCAAAGAAATATCATTTTGAACGTAAAATTTACAATTCAATATCAAGGTCATTGGTACCAGTAGTTGACCCTCTCTGCCCTCTTCAGCTTTCGTCTGAAATATTTTTCAATACCTAATTAAATTCCTGAGTTATTTCCAATATTAGAGTAAAATGGTCCACCCTGTATATTTTTAATATTAAAGTTCAAACCTTGCTTTCAATGTATCCAGGTGCCAACGCTATTCCGCGAGAAAAAATATAGGAGGTTATAGAATCCGGCCCAGCAATTATTTATCTGTAAAACTTACCATTATTACAACCTTGGACGCAAGTGTTTTGACAACCATGAATACATGGTTCTGCATAATTCGTAGTGGTCAACTGAAAAAGCATAATTTATATTAATATTGCCATTTTTCATCAGAGAATTAAGTTTTCAATGTGAAAAAATGAAAAAAAAAAGTTTTTGTATACTCACAAGGCAGTTGTTCACACAGGATTCAAGTCTCGTTCTCTTAGAGTCCTTAGTGCGCTGGTCATCGTAAGGAAGAAAAGGAGTAATAATTAGATGAATGCAAGCATGAATATTGCAGATATTGATTATTTTATAATTTTATTATTTATTAATAATGAGGAAGTTTTTTTACTTGTATTAATGCAAGAACTGCCTTTCTGGGAAAGAAAATTAATATTTTTATATGAGGATTAAGCAAGCAAACTGTGCTGAAAAATTAGCAGTTGAGCACAAAAGAAAACACCTATAGCGATCAGTTTCTGATCGATTTTTAAAATGTTTCTAACTAAAGGATCTTAAGGAGTTTATGCCTGATTATGCAAAGTATAATTGTGAAAGTTAAACTCACCTTAGTAGGAGCGGAAATCGCAAAAGGCAATAAAGTTGCAGTTGCTATAAAAATAAAACACATCTTAATTATTTTACGGTATTATCTTTAGAACGGCATTCAAACTTATTTATACTCTTTGTAGAAAGAAATTTTCAGTATCAATTAAACTTTTAAATTTCTTTAATTTCTAAAAACAAGTTAATTAATAAAACTGATATTTGCTGGATTTGCGGTGTTTGAGATCAACTATTAGTACGTATTTCGTCGTTGATTTGCATAAAAGTAACAAATGATAATAAAAAAGAATTTGGAGAAAAAAAAACAGATAAATTAAAAAAGAGTATGTAGAAAATTATTATAAACGGTACACTTATTCCGCATTTTTGAACATAGAACATTGTTTTTCAAAGTGAAGTCATTTTTTTCGTCTAAAAAATAATATTTTCTTTCAAAACATTTTCATTTATTTTTACTCTTAACCAAGTAATTGAATTTTTATCTATTAAGATGACTTTTCAAACAGAAAGATCAATTTTCTAAAAAAAAAAGTTAAATCAAAACAAAATCCATCAATTTTCATCTAGGTATTTGTATTTTCCATTAAAAGAGATGAATTTCCAACCAAAGAGTGTTATTAAATATTCAGAGAGGCAAAATTTTCTTTAGAAAAACAGGCTTAAAGAAGCAAGTATTTTTCCAAGGATTTCGAAACTGAAATCAATCAAAATTAGTTATTAGTATATGTAACAAAGCGATCACTTACTCAGTAAAAACAAGAATTTAATTTTTCCCCTCATTTTGAGGAACGGACGAAGTTTAACACAACTTTTCTGCATCTGAATATCGAGACAGTGATAATTGAGGTTATTCAAATTGTCACACATACATAAACCGGAAAAATAACATGCACTGGAAACATACTTCCGTGATTTCTGACCAAGAATTTAGGACATAAACAGGAACTAGAAGATGAAAAATGAGAACATTTGTCTTTATTTGTATTCGCATTCTATTTTGGGAAATATAGTATGAAACAGCAAGATCTGGCCTACTTTTGAGTATGTCAGTATAAAATTCTTGTTAGCATGTCAATACAATTTTCGAAAAAAAGAGGAAGTATATTTAAAAGAGAAATATGTATCTACATGACGATTCATGTTATAGCGTTTTTAGTGTTTCCGCTACATTTAATTGACCCAATTATTTAATTTTTGCACTCTCACCAAAGAAGATATTAGATTCGTGTAAAATTTGACCCCCCCCCTCCCTTTTTTGTTAAATATCCACGTGTTAAGACAACCTGACCTGAAAAACAGGTTTTTGCGAATACAAAAATCAAAAATTTTGAGACCACTGTTTTTCAAGGTTCAAAAGTTCTATGTACAGTTATCAGTAGTAGTCAAAAAGAGGGACAATTTATCCTTATGACTTTTCTTAATAAAAAAAAAACTGGAGTTATAGCATTTACAACATTCCCAAAAACAAACGAAAATGAACATTTTAAGCGAAACAACGCACGATATGAGAAAATGTCACAAAGAGAAAAACGTTTTACATTTTTCGGTCAAACTATACAAGATACGAAAAAATATAAGAAGACAAAAAATTGTCAATAAAAAGATCTACAAATTTTACAGTCACTTTCTGACAAGGTGGGTATTATCTGTATATACCTATTCGAAGAAATAGCATTAAGAATATAAAAAAATTTTATTTTTGGAAAAACGACATGAGCTAGGAAAATAATCAGGAGACAAATGTTGTTCATCTGAAAAAGGGATACAAATTTGTTATTCATAGAAAATCGAAGAAAGTTGCAAGAAAATGTTTAATAACAATTTCTTTTTATTGGCTTGCACACTTTTTTAAATTATGAAAACTGGACAATAAGAATACCACAAGAAGAATACCTTTGCTTAAATATAATCGCCTATTTAGAATTGTAATAATTTAAATTTATTGAAATGATACATTTTTTAGGCTCGCCGAGAATAAAATTTAATGAAAGATAAGAAACAAATAATAAAGTAATTATTGAGTAATTGTAATTGATTGCAAATCTTATTTATACTTTTATTATCAATAAAACAAATAGGTTTTTAATAATTGCTCATAACAAAGTGTTTTCATAAATGTTACCGAGCTTTTGAAATCCATCACTTTTATCATTTAAAAATACTTGACCTCTTGAGAGTTGTGAAAATGCGTGTTTATTAAACAAACAAAAGTAAAGCAATTTTAAACTCACGCATTGAGCCCATAATCCATTTGTTTAAAAAATTCGATAATTAATCATTTTTAAATCTATTAATTGATTAACTATTTATTTCACAATTCTTTAATTTTAACGTATTGAAATACTTTTCGAAATTATTTAAAGAACTTTTAGATGCAACCAATTTATTTAATTACTTATTGATTTATTTTATAATGAATTGCATTTGAAATCTAATGACTTTCAACTTCTCAATAATTCACTTATATTTAATGGCGAAAAATGGGCACGGAATATTATTTACAATTTACAGAAAATACTGCGAATTAACGGTGCCCGGAGTTAGGTATGAAATAAAATACAGAGACAGTATTTAACAAAAGTTATTGTTGCAAAAACTTGTTATAAAAATATGTGTTAATAATGAAAAAAAAAACATTTTGAATGAATTATAATTAATTTTTTGATTTGAAACTATCCAAAAAGTAGTCAACAGTGATTGTGTCAAGATTTTGTTATAAACAATCAATGAGAAACTATTTTTTTATTGATAGCTTTTGGAACTCTAATATATCTTTAAAGAGACTCGAATTTTTTCTAATATTTTCTAAAATCCTGCAAAATAAAAAAATGTCTTTAAACTGAAATTTCAACTCTTTCTTCTTCGGTCAATGGATCAAGAAATGTGGTTTGCATGTTTAATTTCACCCTTATCCTTATGCGTTTATAATACATACAAAATCTAGCAAAAGGCTTAGTATTCTCCAACATTGCGAAGACTTCACTACCGGAAGTTAACATAACAATTTTTTTATCAAATAGGACAGAAACAAGCTTATTATAACCTTCTTTTGATCTCAATTTAAATAATGTATCGCGAGGGAAAGTGAATCTTTGAAAGTGGAATATTCGGTTTAAATTCTTTTTGGAAATAAGCCGAATAAATTCCGTATCTGCAAGTCCATATCCTTGTACTCTAGTTTTTAATAAAATAATTTCAACAAGCTTGGAAATCTATCATGCTTATCTTGTACAAACACTTGTTCTCTTAGGTACGTCACGCTGACAAGGCCATTTCGTCAAATCAAAATATCTATTATTTTACAATAAGGGCTCATTTAGGCCAAATTCAATACTGCAAGACGAAATTGTATGATCTGCAATTTTTCCAAAAAATAACTGGCACTGTCAGGTTGACAGTGTGGAAACAGTGTGAAAACGAAACAAGTGCTGATTTTATAAAATTTATTTTTGTATCATAATTAAGGGATCATTCACGACACTCGAAAATAATAATTTATTTTCCGAAATCAACCCTTATCATGTCAAACTACGCTTAATCAAAATTATGAAAATGGAAATCTAGCTATGCAGTATTTCGGGGCTAATTTAGGGCACTATATGTCCTAAGAAAAAATTTTCCAGAAAAAAGCCCCCATGATTCAAACATCTGCCCTAAACTGAAATTACACATTTATTATCAGAAGATGAATGTCAAAATTTGGGGCTATTGTTAATGCGCAAAAATTATTTTCGAAAAACAACCATCATTCTTCAAAAACTCGCCCTAAATTAAAATGACAAATTAGTCAGGGCGAGCTTTGGATTAATGGGGATTGCTGCTTTTGTGGACATAAAATATTAGAAAAAATTCGAGTATTTTTAAAATATATCTAGATCTTTTAGAAATTTGGAAGAAATGAAAAACTATTTGATAAATTTTCGGAAATGTTACTAAGAAACAAAATATTGTCAAACTATTCAAAACCTCTTAAATTCCTTAAAATACTTTCAACTGTCTCACATTTTTCTCAAAATTTTAAAATATCATTAGAAATGCAAAAAACTGCCTTAATGAAATCTTGAAATTTTCTTGAAAATTTTTAAAAAATTTATTTATTCTCTTGAAACCTTTCAACATTTTTTCAAATCTTATAAAGTTTTTGTTTTAGAAATCTTCAACAGTCTTAATTTATTAAAATCTTCCAAAGTTTAAAATTCTCTTTGAATCTCTTCAAATCTTATAAATATTTCTTGAATTCTACACAATTTTTCCAAATTCTAGGCTATCGTTTGAAATGTTTTGAAATCTTTTCACTTTTTTCATAAGTTTATTTTTCAACAGAAAAAATTATTAAAAATTTTCCCAAGAATCTTAAGAATTTTGTTTTTTTAATCTTTTATGAATTGCTTTTGAATTATGCAAAATAAACAAAATTGCCGTAAAAACTTTCAGATTGATCTTTGGCAGTTTTAAAAATCTTTTTAAGTGTTTTGAAATCTTTTTGAATATTCTCTTTAAATTAATTTTTTTAAATAAACTAGCATTTAAAGTTTCTCATAAAAAAATTACACATTTCCAATGAATTATAATTAATTATGTGTTACGAAATTACCCAAAAAGTACTCAACAGTGATTATGACAAGATTTTGTTATAACAAATCAATGATAAACTATTTCGTTAATAATAACTTTTGAAACTCTAATATGTTAGAAATGTTTTGAAACTTTGTTTGAATAATAATTTAAAATTCACTCGGGAATCATATGAATTTTATTTTTATTTTCTTGATACCTCTTACAAATATCAAAAACCTTAGTTCTTAGAAAAATTCATATATGCACTGGTTGTTCTAAATTCGTTGAAAAAATTTCAAAATTTGTATTATTTTTTCAACGTTTAAAAACTTCAAAACTTTGAAATATTTTTGAAATCAACGGGATTTTTCCCCAAATTTCTTTCAACTTCTGTAAAATAAAAAAAATTGTTCCAAAATCTTCAATATTCTTTTAAAAAAATGTTTTCAATCTTTCGAAACGTTCACAAACTATTTGAAAAATTCATTCAAAATACATTTATCAAATATAAAAATTTTCACAGAAATCTTTAGAAAAAAATGTTCACGTTAATACCATTCGAAATCCTTGAAAAGCTTCATCTTTATGTTTCAACATTTAAAAATATCTAGTTTGCTTAAAATTTTTAAAAATATTTATTTAATTTTAAGAATTTTTAAAAGCTTATGAATATCTTTCAAAATTATTTAAATTTATGCTTAAATTGAAACAAGTATATATATATATATATATATATAATTTAAAAATTGCGTCAAGGCCTTTCACATTTGCAAATCCATAATTTTCAACTAAATAGATGAATTTTCTAAAAATGGTTTTTTTTTACCAAAAAAGACAAATCTCCATCAATGTTACATTATTGACCAACGAGATCAATTATTAACTTACGTAATTAATCTTTAATATGAATAGTTACATTTTTTGTTAAAAAAATTTTGTTGAAAAAAACTAAAGAAAATTCAACAAAATGGCTTTTTAAGTGCAATAATAAAATTTGAAAAAAGTAATTTCGAACAAGATAAAAACGAATTAGTTTGCAAAATGTTTTAAATTTTTCAACGCGAATGATGGATTTTCCACTAATTGTTTTTCAAGAAGTAAAAAATGTTTACCGAATGCTTGTGTGAAGTAGAAAAAAACACGAATTTTCCACAAAATAGTTGAATTAAAAAAAAGCAGTTAATTTTCAACGAAAAATATTTGAATTGTCGCATTTCGTTCTATTGATTCAGTTCGGATTTAAGTGAAAAAAGAGAAGAAGATGAAAAGAGAGGAAAAAGAGAATGTGACGAATACATTTAAAATACATATTAGCTTACAAAACTACAGAGATTATGCTTGGGAAATAAAGTTAATTTTTTCTTGCTCACTTTTTATTTTGAAACACATACACTTTGGATGCGGATTGATATTACATTAATATAAATAAATGAATAAATAAATATATATATATATATTGATAACAAATGAAATATAAATATTCAATATTCCATGATACTTTACAACTTAAATGTAAGTAGCCTAAGTAAAAAAAGAAAATTCATGATTTAAATGTATGATCTGTGTGATTCCGTCGTAGAATCCACCTACTGAAAAAGATTGGCTATGGCAGCGACTTAAAATTTAAGCCTCAATATCTATAATATATTCACTTCTTATTATTATTTCTAATTACAAGTTACTTATATAGTTTTCATTATAGTTCAGATCACAAGCAATATATTTCAGTTTTAAATTAAGAAGATTGATGAGTCGTCTATATGATTGCGTTTTGCTCGGGATATTCCTTGTATATTTCATAAGTTGCTGAGATTGGGTGCTGCGAACCTGTTGGAATTTCATCGATTTCTTTGCCGATCAATGGTGAAACATCATGGTTTATCCTATTTATTCTCGCCCTTCTTTTTACACCTAACTCATCAAACATACACAATGCAGTCAAAAGATTAACTTGCTCCAATATTGCAACGCCTTGTCCATCGGATCTGAACATAACAATTTGTTGATCGAATGGCACAGCGACAAGCTTCCGGTTATTTGTTTTTGATCTCTCTTTCGATCTCAATCTAGCTTTTGTATCCTTAGGAAAAGTGAATAGTTCAAAGTGGAATATATAGTTTGGCTTCTCAAGTAATTTAAGCCGAATAACTGGCATGTCTGTCAGGCTATATAGAATTCCTGTATTAGAAGGAAGCATGGTAGGTTTAACAATGAACCTGTCTAATGGAATCGGGGCACGACCGCGTTTGGCACGAACATTGTTGACAGGAGGAGGCACATGTGTTGGGGACGGGGGAGGAGGAGCGTTTAGGTCCAAGCCTGTCCCACTGGATGAAGCCACCAATCTTAACTCTACAACAAAAAATATAGATTAAAACTTATCTAAAGGTCGTAAGTGAAGACAGAGTGCGGCTTCGGAAAATTTCTCCAAATTAGTCAGTCTGAAAATCTAGAGTGTCAGACTGACTTTATTTCAGTTTCAACTATGGGACAGCCCCCTAGATAGTCGAGCGTACGATCCATGGTGTGTCAAAATTTTATGGTTAGCTTCACTATCCCAGAGTGTATAGTTTACGATCCTGGAGTTTGAAACTGATTATCTCAGGAATTTTAGTTTGATTATTCTGTAGTGTCAAC
>CAKNWT010331393.1:3753-16141 GCA_932066315.1 Andricus coriarius | reverse complement strand
ATTTGAAAAAAAAACAAAAATTACCCTCATGATATTTAGAGACTTGAAAAGGAGCAAATTTTGGTTTTTATGTTTTTCTAAATTGAAAAAGGCACTTCTTTTATTTTGAATATTTTTATTGAGTTGGAAGCGACGAAATTTGCTATTTTTTAAAATTCTGAATTGGAAGAGGCCATTTTTTGAATATTAAGAGGGTTGTTTTTTTTATTTTTAACATTTTTATTGAGTTGGAAGGGAGGAATTTTTATTTTTCAATTTTTTCTGAATTGGAAGCGAGACATTTTTTTATCTTTATGTTTTTTAGCAACTAAGTAGCAAAAATTGTATATACAAACGATTTGCGAATTTTTTAAGAAATAGAAAATTTTTTTGAATTTTGAAATCCACAAACCGAACAGTGGAAAATCTGGAAAATTGAAATTCCCGAAATTTAAAAATTTGCCGACAATTTAAAATTCACGAATATTAAAATTTCCGACAATTTATGATATTATCGAATTAAAATTGGCAACATTATCAAATATCCGACAATACATAGTTGCCGACACAAGGAAATTTCCGAATATAAAAAATTAAGAAATTGTTAAATAATAAATAAAAAAATACATTTATATGATGAAAATAATAACGGGAATTCTCAAATTCAGTAATATTAAAAACTGCCATAAATTTTCTAATTTGAAATTTTTTAATTGACGGTCATTTTACCATTTCGGGAATTTCCTATTTCGAATTTTTCCGGGATTTTTCGAAATTTTTTTTACTTTTTTTAGATGCCAAAATTGCCTCTGCCTTCCAACTCGATAAAAATCTGAAAAATAAAAAAATGTCCCTCTTCCAATTCTGAGAAAAGTGGAAATAAAAATGTCCTCACTTCCAATCAAATAAAAATGTTGAAAATAAAAAAATACCCTCTTTCAATGCAGAAAAAAAAGACTCAAAATTAAAATTTTTTCAACAAATTTGAAAATTCGTCAATTCAACAAAAATTGAAAACTAAAATTTTTTCGTTTCAAACTAAATATAAATGCTAAAAATACAACATTTTCCCGATTTCAAGTCAATAAAAATGTAAGAAAAAAAGTTCATCTTCCAATTTGGAAAAAAATTTTAATACCAAAGTTTCTTTCCTTTCTTTTAAAATTATAATAATTCTAATTTTAAATTATTGTAAAATTTAAATTTTTTATAGATACATCCTTTTAAGTTAAATTATTTTAATTTTAAGTCGTTTCCAATTATTCATGGTTTAGTTATTATTTATACATAAAAATTCAACACTTCTACTCATAAGTTATAATTTTTTTAAATCGAAAATTTTAAAACAGAACATTGTTTAAGCAAAAGATTTTAGAATTATGCATTGTAAACTGAGAATGATTTCATAATTTAAAAATATAATAATTGAACTTGAAGTTTAAAAGAAAGTTGAAATCGAACTTATTTTAAATTGCATTATAACCTGTGACATATAATTTGTGATGTTTCAAGCCATTGGATAGATTTTTCTTCTAAAAATGGTTAAAAGTCCCGGTCAAAAAATAAATTCACTGACTTGAGAAAATGATTTTAAGGTTATGATGATTATTCAAAAAATGAAGATGAATCCCTCTTTGTTAGTCATATTTTTATCATCACTTAACATGACTAATTTAGAATCAGAATATGATAAAAAAAAAATGTTTTTCGCTGATATCAGTAAAAAAAAATGTTTAATGTGATTCATGTATTATAAAGAGATAATTCATGAAAAAGATTGTAAGTGAATAATCCATTGTATAAAAAAAGTGAAGATTTCTTAGCCTTGGACTCATTTTATCGTTAGCACGAAGAAAAGGGTGAAAGATGAATAAATGGTTCAGAGCGTCTCGGCTCGAAAAAAATTATGCCCGCATCGTAACACAATCCTAAAGTTCATCTTAAAATCGAACAATTCACCGGCATCTTAAAAATCGCTTCCCATTACACCTGTGAGATCATTCAAAATACGTAATCTACGATTGCGAATTATACGAATGAAAAATAATAATTGAAATATTTATTTATTTTTTCGCCTATAAATAAAGAAAATTCTCTAGTCTCAAAATCACGTTCAATTATAAATAGAAAACTTATCATATTTCATAGATCTTCTATCTTAAAACTGCGACATAATATATAACTCTGTAAGTAAGATTGTTTAAACAATGTTTGGAAATTTATTTTACGCCACAAAAGACCTGATAGGTTATCGCGTGCGTGACTTGGAAAATATACACACTATTTAAAACAAAAGGAATTTTCAAACAAAAAGTTATCGCTTATTCTCGTGAATAAAATGTATGGTTAAAACATTAATGCGATGTATATGAAAAGTAAATATGGGTACTTAGAAGGTCATTTTGAGATAAGATTTTGTAATAAGTTTTTACGTATCTCGCATTTTTAAACAATTTATAAATTAAATTTTTTCTTACAATGTGCTATGGAATTTTAGAGAACTTTGGAACCAATAAAATGTGTTTTAAAAAAAGATGCTCAAAATTTTGAATATACCGCTGAAAGTAAATGGAGTGTTTCCTATTGCGCAGGCGCAGCGTTGCTGCTACTGCCATCTCACGATTTTTCGCTTGTGAAGGAGAAAAGGACTCTGACTTCAATTTATTGCAATTTAAATGATTTTAGTCACTGATATTATTATTTTTGGTGTCTCTTTAGTTTCTTTAAAGTGTGTAATTTTTGGCTTAATATTGAAGAATAAGTGAATAATTTAAGGGGAATTGAAAAAGTGTCCTTAAAAAAAGTTAGGTTAAGTAAAATGTATTTTCAGAAAAATTAAACATCTTCGAGGCTTGTAGTGTGCAGAAATTGGCAAACGTACTGCAGAATCACAAGAATCGACTTAATTCCAGCGTTCACAGTAAAAATTGTGTTTGTACCCACAAACTTTACTCAAAATATAGAAATTGTACTTTCGACGATAGCGCTACGGTGGCGCCATACACTTACGAAATTTTTGCGCTAAATTCAAATTCGTTTATTTTCGAATCTTCAAATAATGCTAAGTGGCAACTTTTTAAAAACAAATTGGATATATTGATGCTAAAGAAAATGTATGTGCCTTTGTTGTGCAAAAAATTGAAATGAAAATTAAAGAAATTAAAATAAACGTTCAGTGGATATAGTTACTAACTCAACACATTAAATTAGTAGATTTTTACTAATTAGCAGTAAACAAATCGACACTATTTGAATTAGTAGAAAACTGCTATCAATTAGTAATTTTCTACTAATTACGATTTTTTTTTTAAATTTTGTAAGTTGATTGAAATATCTTTGAGAGAATCTTTTTTCGTGTTTTCTTCTATTTTACGACTCATGTTGATCCCATAAATGAAGCGCGTTTGTCAAGGGCTGCGAATCACTATTTTGAACGTGACCAAGCGTCGCGCGTGCCGATCAACATCCCCTTACATTTCTGTCGCATATGGCTCTTGACATTACTTAGTTATTACATGAAAAATTATTTATTTATTTTATTTTTCATGGCAAATTTTAAATTATAACATAGTATTCCTAATAAGTGTATATTAGGGCGATTAAAATCAATTCATTTTATTTTTCATAGCAAACTTTAAATTATAACATAAGACTACTAATAACTATATATTAGGGTGATTACAAAAATACGTTATTTTTCATAGCTAAATTATAACACAATATTTCTAATATAAGAGTATATTAGGGTGATTAAAATAAATTTATTTTAATTTTCATAGCGAATTTTTAATTATAGCACAATACTTACAACGAAAAATAAAAAAATACAAAATTCTCGAAAAAGAAAATATTAGAAATAGAAAATTCCCGAAATTATAAAAATTCCGAATTGGAAAGTTCCCGAATAAAAAATTCCCGAACATTTTATAATTTTAATGAATTTGACAATTTCCGACAGAAAATTGCTGAATTATAAAATATAGGACACTGTAAAATTTCCGACTCTAAAAAATTCCCAACTTTAAACCATTAAAAAAATTGTTTTTCAATTAATATTATTTATTTATTAAAAATACAATAATGTAATCTTTTTATCAAAGTTCTTGTAATAAAAATATTGTTCTCGTATTGATCTTTTTTCATTCAGAAATATCTTGTTCAATTATACTTATTTTAAATTCAAACAATAATTTTTTAAATATACATTGAACATCCAAAAAAAATTTTGTTTTAAATATTTCATTGCTGTATTTTGAATAAATAAATATGATTTATTAAAAAACAATTTTTTTGATTGTTTCAATTATTGGGGATTTCGCAGTATCGAATATTTTATAATTTGGGAATTTTCTGTTGGAAATTTTATTATTCGCCAATTTTCGAATAAGCTATCAGAAATTTTGAAATTCGCTAATATTATAAATTGCGTTCGGAAAATTTATTACTCGAGAATTTTTCATATCGGGATTTTTATAATCTGACAATTTTATCATTTCTGGAATTTTCGATTATTTTGCGTTTGTCAGTCGTACCATTCAAAAAAATGAAACAACAAAAAATAAAATCATAATTTAAAAAAAAAAGCTTAAATGGTTTCTTTTATCACAAAAATAATATGTTTATACAAGAATATATGATTCTGAATTTTGATGTCGCGAAGAATATTTTTTGCCCAGAAATAGATGTAATTAACTTTTTGAATTTTTTTACTCCTAACTAAAATGAATAAATATTTTTTCTACATGAAATTACTTAAGTTCTATCGAAGAATGAGACCTAAATTTTTTTTTTAAAGAAAAATTAATATTGATGTCCAAACATATATTATTTAACCTCAATTAAAGTGACAAAATGACCCCTAAACATTTTTTATTGTGGAAAAAGGGGATAGAATTTATTTGTATTGTATTTATTTATTATTTTATTTTCATTTTATTTATTAGTTAATTGTAAAAAACAGTAAATATAAAAATATTAATAAATTATTGAAAAAAATCGCCAAGAAGTCCCAAACCCAAAAAATTCAACTATTTTCAAAGCGTTTTACATCAAAGAACAATGTAATTCATGTAGTTTCAATGTTTTTTTCAAATCAAAATATTTTTTTTTTCTTATTAATTAACATTCAGGGTTACTATTTTTGTACTATTAATAAAATTCTATTCACTTTTAACGAAGATGAAAAATGTTTAGGGGTCATTTTGGCACTTCAGTTGTGGTTAAATCATATATTTTTGTATACTATAAGGCCAGTAATGAACATCAACATTAATTTTTTTCAGTAAAATTTGATGCTTGTTCTCCGATAAAATTGAAGTTATTTAATGTAATTCATTTTAATTAGGAGCAAAAAAAATTCTAAAAGCTAATTAGGCCAATTTCTGGGGGAAAAAATTCGACCCGATTCAATGCAAATTTTTTTCTGTGTAGAGAATTAAAAAATATAAGGCTCCTTAATATGTCGCTAAAGTCGCTATACACTTTTTTTAAATATAATTAAAACAGTTTTTGAAAACATAAAAAAAACCTTGGATTTATTTCAATTTTAAACATTACTTGAAGTACTTTATGTAAACAGGGATAAAGACCGACCTACTTAATGGAAAAAATTGAAATTAAATTAGAATCAAGCCTAAAATCTCCTCTTTAAAATGACACCAAAAACATAATAAAATATTTACTGGTTCTCGAATTATCATGAAAAATGTGGCTGCGTTCACAAGAAGAAAATCGATTAGTCGAGCGGCAGTCGCTCTTTTGTCAACGCATGGGAAACAAGAGCCGGAAGACTGGGAACCGATTTCGGCCTTGGGAACGCTTCCACATTTTCTATGATAACTCGATAACCATTAAATATTTTTATATGTGCTTGGTCTGATTTGAAAGATGAGATTTAAGGCTTCAATTCTGCTAAGTTTTAATGTTTTCCATTCACGTCTTTGACTGCAAAATTGGTGTATAAAATAAAAAGGAGACGAACCTTTCGAAAAAGAAGCTTCTTCATTTACCCCCGTCGGTGGATGTCCGAAACTCTCCACAATCGATTTCGTCCCTATTTAAACAAAAATCACTTCTGCAAAAGGTGTCATCAATTGACGCACTCGAAAAACTCTCAATATGCGAACTGCACTGTTCCTAAATGCCAGAAGATCCAACCACCTCATCTTCAGTCCTTACATGAAAATTGTCACTTTTCTTTTATTTTCTAAAATTCCCAATCACTCACTTTTCCTATTCTAATACCCCACAAAAATACGTAAAATACAACTCATAAAGAATTAAAGAACCCCTATACCCCGCACTTTTAAATTCATCAATTAGAACAGAATTCTTAATAACCAAATCTGAATATTACCGCGGTAATATCAATAGCGGTACCGCGGTTTCATAAATGTCACGATTTCACATCCTTCAGAAAAATCCCAACTCCTCAAAATCCTTGTCCTTCATTTGTTTATTTCATGTCTGCATTTCCACTGCAATTTAAAATTATCACATCAAATTCGGGCGTACCGGAAATGCCGTCACGGGCAAAATGACGTCTCTATTCAAGAAAAGATTTTTGTCCCGGAAAAGAAAAATGGAATCCTTGAACTGCACGTGTATGCTTTCAAAAAAAGTGCCGTACGCATTTAGGTACAACTAGGAACGCGGTACACGAGGGACTCCCCGCAGCGCGTGGACCAGTACTCGAACAAACCTCCACCTCTCTTCTTGGTGGTACCGGATATGTATTATCCTTTTGGTCCTCTCTCTCTTTCTCTTCCATATATCCTCTCTCGCTCACCCATTTTAGTTCATATGTATATGCAAAAACATATACACACACACAATGAGGTGAGGCTGTGTTGGTGGGAAGATAACGCCTCTTGGTTTCATTGGACAGGGGCAGTGGTAACGGGTCGGCGGCCACAGTTGCCACGCCTCACGACCACTCCATGCATAACACCCCCACCTTTGTATATCTCTCCTGCTCTCTCTTTCTCTCTTCTCTCTCGATTTTCCCTCTTTTAGGGGCACCAACACTGGAAAAATAGAGTCGAGGGTTAAAAGTGAGCTTGTGTATTTAGTATGAGCTGAAAGAGAGGGACGACCTCGGGTATACCAAATTCCCACGGTGACGGTGAAAATTCTTCATCCCTTTTTTTCTAGACCAGTGGACGAAATATGCAATGGGAGATTAACAAATGCGGAAAATATTGATGTTTTTTGTCATGAGGGGAAGGGCAATATTTTTCAGTTTTTCGTATTTATGTTCTCCTTTTTTGGTGCACTTGAAAATAAGTATTTTTGTACCGAAAAAGATGTTTATAGAATACTTTACAGTTTAGACAATAAGAAGTAAACAAACCCTAGGAATTATTAATAACAACATATACACTGTTAAAAATGTTTGCAATTTTAATATACATTTAATATACATATGTATATTAAATCTAAAACCTCGGTATATGAAATCGCCATTAAGAGACTATGTGTATTAAATTTCATGTACCGCATATTGATAATTTATTAGAAAAATCAGATATTTGCACGTTACACAAATTAAAAACAATTTTGGCAGTAATTTTCAATTATAAATATAAAAACATAATATATTTCTCATAGATAAATATAAATTACACTGGTTTTTAAGTGGAAAAGTTCAATTAAGCGCAAATAATGAAAAAACCTAACCCCCATAAGCACTTGTTGTACTCACGTTAAAATTCTAACATTCACAGCGAATTTTAGAAAAAATTTTACCCATATGTTGTACTTTAATTATAAGTAAGAATTTAGTCCACGAATGTAAGGTTATTACTTTATTTCTGAATATTTGACAAGATTTGAAGGCATCAAAGAAACTTGGTGTTTTCACGAACTCTGTTTTACCGACTTTAATATACAATACATGTATATTAATTTTACAACATGATGGTATATTAAAATAATGTACGGTATATGCAAATAACTTTACTCACATGTATATTGAATTTCG
The DNA here is from genome assembly GCA_932066315.1 of Andricus coriarius. Lineage (NCBI taxonomy): Eukaryota > Metazoa > Arthropoda > Insecta > Hymenoptera > Cynipidae > Andricus > Andricus coriarius. The sequence continues at coordinate 8,181 of CAKNWT010331393.1, read as the reverse complement.
ATCTTATTTTTTTAACAGTGTAGCACCTCGTTATCAACACCCCTAGGAATAGTTAATAATAACATCTATCAAAGGTTAATAACAACTCCTAACAACGGACAATAAGATCCAGCGTTGCCACAATAAAAATTGTGTTTGTACTCACACTGTTAAAAATTTTAGCAATTTTACTATAGATTTACTATGCATTTGTATAGTAAATCTAAAAACTCGGTCTATGAAATATCAATTAAGAGGCTGTATAGTAAATTTCATATACATGTATATTGATCAACTTTTAGAAAAGTCAGATAATTTCACTTTCAATAAATTAAAAATAATTATGGCAGTAATTTTCAATTCTAAATGATAAAGCATAATATTTTTTTCTAGTTAAACATAAATCGTACTCGGTTTTAAGTGGAAAAGTTCAATTAAGCGAATTATTAAGACACCTAACCTAAAAAAATCGGTACTCACGTTAAACTTTTGATATTTACAGTGAATTTTGAAGAAAATTCCACCCGTACGTTGCACTTTGATTATAAATAAGAATTTAATCGATGAATGTTAGTTTATCACTTTAGTTTTAAATATTTGACCAGATTTGGGTGCATCAAAGAACTTACAACTTTCACGCACTGTGTTTTACTATACATGTATATTAAGTCTACAAGAGATGGTATATATTAAATTTACAACACGTATATGCATATTGCTTCTAATACATTTATAGTAAAATCGCTATAGAAATTTCTAACAGTGTAGGAACGGTACATAACAACTTTTAAGAATGAATAATAACAATCCTTAGTAAAAAATAATAACTTTAACAATGACCAACAAAAACGATAGAAAACGACAATAACAAAAAAATAGCAATCCCTATATTAACAGAGAATAATAACAACCTTAGTAATAATTCCTTTTAACAGAATATAAAAAACATCTGACAAAGTACAATAATAACGCCTATATGAACGGGTAAAGATCCTGTATACCTATATATAGTTAAGGTCAGTAGCAACTCTTAACAACGACCAATAAGAATTTTTAACAAAGAATAATAATGGTAATCCTTGGTAAACGACAATAACAAAAAATAACAATACCTAATATCTATAGTAACGGAGAATAACAACAACCTTAGTACAATCCCTTTTAACGCAATATAAAAAATCTCTAACAAAATACAATAACAATACCTATAGGAACGGTCCGTAACAACTGTTAAGAACGAATAAAAACAATTCTTTGTAAAAAATAATAACTTTAACAATGAACAACAATAACGAATTAACCATAGTGAACGACAATAACACAAACATATAATCCCTACATAGTAACGGAGAATAAAAACAACCTTAGTAACAATTGCTTTCAACAGAATATAAAAAATCTGTAACAAAATACAATAACAATACCCAGGAACGGTTCATAACAACTTTTAAGAAAGAATAATAACAATGACCAAGTATAACCAATTAACCATAGTAAACGACAATAACACAAGCACAATCTCTACATAGTAACGGAGAATAACAACAACCTTAGTAACAATCCCTTTTAACGGAATACAAAAAAGTCTCTGACAAAATATAATAACAATACCTATAGGAACGGTTCATAACAATACTTTTAAGAACGAATAACAACAATCTTTAGTATAGAATACCTGAAAATAAAAAAAGAATCCAACGATCAAATTTAGACAACCACCACAAAATGCTGCTATTGTAATTCCTAAAAACAAAAAAACAAAAGAAATTTGTTTCTTTGGACAAAAATAAAAAAGAGGAAAGAAAAATGAGAAGCCAACCAACCACATCCCCTTCCTTCTCTTTTTTATTTCCTTCGTCTTTTTTATTTTTATTATTATATTGTGATTTGATAATAATACAAAATAAAAAAGACGAAAGAAATAAAAAAGAGAAGGAAGAGGATGTGGTTGGGTGCCTTCTCATTTTTCTTTCCTCTTTTTTATTTTTGTCCAAAAAACAAATTTTGTTTTTAGGAATTGCAATAGGAGCATTTTGTGGTGGTTGTCCAAATTCGATCGTTGCATTCTTGTTTTATTTTCAGGAAATCTATACATTGACTTGAATGTTGGACCTTTAATGGGATTTTGAATTTGATTTTAGTCTAACTTAAAATTCCTAAATTTCAATCCTTAGTAAAAAATAATAACTTTAATAATGACCAACCATGAACAATCAACCATAGTAAACGACCATAACACAAACATAATCCGTACATAGTAACGGAGAATAATAACAACCTTAGTAACAATCCCTTTTAACGAAAAACAAAAAATATCTAACAAAATACAATAACAATACCCAGGAACAGTTCATAACAACTTTTAAGAACGAATAATAACAATCCTTAGTGAAATACAATAACTTAAATAATTACCAACAACAACCGTAGTAAATGAAAATAACAAAAAAATAAAAATCCCTATAGTAACAGAGAATAATAACAATCTTAGTAATCATTCCTTTAAACAAAATATAAAAAACATCTTACAAAGTACAATAACAACACCTATAAACGGGTAAAGATCACTTATTCCTATAGTATAAGGGTCAGTAGCAACTCTTAACAATGACCAATAACAATCTCTACAATAGCGGACAATAATACAAACATTAGTAACAATACCTGTTAAAGGAATATAATAGAACCTATAACAAAATAAAATAACAACATCTAGTAACGGTTAATAACAATTTTCAACAACGAATGATAATAATCCTTAGTAGCAAACAATAACTTTAATAATGACCAACAAAAAGCATAGTAAACGGCAGTAACAAAAAATAATAACACCTAATACCTATATAGTGTAACGGATACCTAAATAGTGTAAGAACGAATAATAACCTTCCTTGGTAAAAAATAATAACGTCAACAATAACCAACAATAACCATTTAATCACAGCAAACGACAAAAACACAAACATAATCCCTAGATAGTAACGGATAATAATAACAACCTTAGTAACAATCTCTTTTAACGGAATACAAAAAATCTCTAACAAAATACAAAAACAATACCTAGGAACGGTTCATAACAACTTTTAAGGACGAATAATAAAAATCCTTAGTAAAAAACAATAACTTTAACAATGACCAACAAAAACGATAGAAAGCGACAATAACAAAAAAATAACCATCCCTATAGTGACAGAGAATAATAACAACCTTAGTAATAATTCCTTTTAACAGAATATAAAAAACATCTGACAAAGTACAATAACAACGCCTATATAAACGGTAAATGTCCCCTATACCTATAGTAAGGGTCAGTAGCAACTGTTAACAACGACCAATCGGTACAATCCCTCTTAACGGAATATAAAAAATCTGTAACAAAGAATAATAACAATAACTAAAAAAAAAATAATAATAACTTTAACAATGACCAACAATAACCAATTAACCATAGTAAACGACAATGACACAAACATATAATCCCTACATAGTAACGGAGAATAATAACAATCTTAGTAATATTGCTTTGAAGGGAATATAAAAAATCTCTAAAAAAAAACAACAACAATACCTAGGAACGGTTTATAACATCTCTTAAGAACGAATAATAACAATCCTTAGTAACAAATAATAACTTTAACAATGGCCAACAACAACCATAGTAAAAGACAATAACAAAAAATAACAATACCTAATATCTATAGTAAGGCAGAATAATAACAACCTTATAGTAGAATCCCTTTTAACAGAATATAATAAATCCCTAACAAAATATAAACAATACCTAGGAACGGTTCACAACACCTTTCAAGAACTAATCATAAAAATCCTTGGTAAATAAATAACTTTAACAATGACCAACAATAACCAATTAACCATAGTTAACGACAATAACACACAAACATAGTCCCTACATAGTAACGGAGGATATTAATCACTGGTGAAAAAATATTCCACTTTGTAGAAAATTCAACAGTTTGGTTAAAAATTCATTTTTTGTTTTTGGTTGGAAAATTTAACTTTTTTGTTAAAATTGGTTTTTTTTTTTGGGTTGAATTCAACTGTTTTGGTAGAAAATTGATGCGTTAGTTGAAAATTAGCTATAGTGTTGAAAATTCGATTCTCTTTTCGGTTAAAAAATTTTTTTTAATTAAAAATTTGAATATTCTATTTCTTAATGTAAATTTATCTTTGTTAGTTGAAAAATCAACTACTTGGTTAAAAATGTATGTATTTTGTTACAGATTTCTCTTTTTTAGTAAAAAATTAATCTCGTGGAATGAAAATTCAAGTATTTGGTTGAAAGTATAACTACTTTGTTAAAAATGTATATCATATTGGTTAAAAGTTAAACTATATAGGGCAATCTAGCCCTAGGAGCTATTCATGAATAAATACAAATAAATACAAATACAAATATATAATTGAAAATTCTTTTTTTTTCTAAAAAAT
>CAKNWT010331391.1:0-15601 GCA_932066315.1 Andricus coriarius | reverse complement strand
TCGGAAATTATGGGAAAGGAATTTGAAAAACAAAAGAAAATAATTTGTCACTTTTTAGAATGATAAAATGATATTTTTATAAAATTTTATGAAATTATCAATTTTGCGATGGATTCTTAAATTAATACTATTTTTGTTGACAATATTACATTCTTTGTAAAATTCACGTAAAAATGAATTCAATTTTTTTCAATAGAGAAATTTAGGCGGACATGAACCTATGTTTTAACCTAGGTCTAAGCATAGGTCTAAACCTGGGACCGACCTGGCTTTTTCTTACGGCCACGTGGACCAAGCCCCAAGAAAAGACCAGGTTTTTTCGGGAAGTGTGCTATGTGGGGATAGAACTATGGTGCAGTCTAAACTGCCGGCACCGGCAACGAAGCTGTTTGCCGGCTGTTTTTCACGAAAAGCTAAATACGAAATAAAAAAAAAATTACGTATATAGTCATGAAAATAACTGAAAATATAATATTCTAGGTGAAAACTGGTAAAAATCATGTTTTTAAGAAGAAAAATAATCAGTTATCATATTTTTCATGAAAATACGGTCAGCGTAGGCCAAGTATTTTCAGTGTGAATAGCATAACAGATTATTCATTTAAATCACGAAAATCGCTTATAATTAAAATTGAAAATTATCCATTTTATTACTTGATTGAAAAGATTTGAAAAAATGAAATATATATCAAGAATCGCTTGTGGTAAGACATTACGTTTTACGAGAATATTTCTAAAAATGAAGCTTCGTCCCATGTGTTTAGTGTTATTGTTTGACCCACGGTGTCAACCATCTTACTAAGTGACGTCACAGCCGAGAATAAATAATATTACTTTTGAATTAAGTGTGACTTGCAGCCAATAAACCCACTAAAGTTGGAATCGTCTAGGCCAATCACTTGTAATATTTTTGTAATCATTCACGTCAAAAAAAGTTATGAACCGTTTCAGAATTTTCACATCGAGTTCGTCAATTTTGTTCAGATTTCGCAGATTATTTACGAAAATACATCAATATCCGATGAATTTTTCTCATTTCCAAGACCTAGATGATGAAGTGTGATATATGGATAATTGTCAAATTTTAAGCAAACTTGAAGTCCCAGTAATATAACATTAACTTACAAACTCGTACTGATTTTTTTTAAATTTAATAAATAGTTATTATCATCCTCTACCAAATGGTCATTTCTTTTTTTTATTTGCGTCCCGATTTACTTCAATTTAATAAAAGAACACCCCAAACGTCATTACCGTACGGTGTCCAAACCTCACTTTGCACAAGGATAAACTGTTTTTCTCCTTTTATTAGACAGTAACCTGAAAAACGCTTAACGTATCAAGTTTGTAAACTTTAGATGAACATAAATTTAATCCATTCACATTTTTCAAGTCAAATAAATAATATTGTAAAATCCTTAAAGTCCGTCCCTCGATTTCATCTAGTTTTATCTAGTAAAATATTGTAGTTACAATTGATTAATAAATACAGAAATATTAAGCGTATCGTTTCATACAAGATTCTATAAAATTAAGCTTAAAATATTAACTTCTTTTTTTGTGAATCCGATATTAAAACTGAAAAGTGCATTTTGATAACAAAAACATCAGTACCGTACGTGAGTTAAAAACCAGTTTCGGAGTGAAAAAAATTATAAAAACCATTCCTTTACTTGCTTAGCGGTGTTTTCTTTTATAAGTAGGTGACTTTTTATGATTAAAATCTGTTGTTTTTTTATAAATATTGAAAAAGGCTATACTTCATCAATTTTCTCGCATCATTCCCTTACGGTACAATAGAGGAGTGTACGACTGCTTATATGCGCGTGCGCGTGGATCAGGTGGTCGATTTGTTATCAATAATATACTGTATACTTTATGTAATTTTTGTTCACAATTGTAACAAATTAATGAATTTTGTAGGTTTCAAATATTATATGTAGCCAGTCTCAACCGTCTCAATAAAAAGTAGAACCTTTCTTGAAATTAAAAAAAAAATAATCTACAATAGTTAAATATTTTTTTTTTCTGAATGGCATGCGTTAGAGTATTTGCTTTTGAACTTTTTAAAAGCTCTTGCTATCTTTCATCAAACTCCCAACCTCAAATCCACTTTCCGTATTTCATGTAAGAATTTCATTATTATTTCTTATTTTCAAAACTGCCCCTTTAGGATTTAAAATTTTTAGATGTGATATGATCGATTTCCGTTATGAAATATTTAATTCCAAATAATAATGTGATTGCGACTGTAGGTCCTAAAATGTGCCTACAATTTGACAATCACCCATATATATAGAAGGTCCCATCTAAAGCGTCAAAAGCCAAAACCTAACAAAATAAATTTTAAATTACATGGCCTCACTCTAAAATATGTGAGAGTCCCTTCCGTATGCTTTAAATGTGCATTTTACCGGTACCGATAGGGCTTACACTTCACAAATAAAAACTTAATTTTTCAAGTTTTAACATTGAAAATTATATTTGCAGGTATTTTCATGTCCATGTTCGTAATCAGCACATCGAAATACATCAGTATACGAGGTTTTAAAATATGTTGTAAGCATAACATTTTTCTTTTTAAAAGCGTGGTTTTTTAAAGTTTTGACCTTAAAAATTGTTAAAATTTTTTTGCAATTTTCATGGGCATATTCGTAATCAGTGCGTATAAAAATACATCGCTACACGCTTTTCGAAACTTCGCACCCAAGTGAAAAAAACAGCCAGCAACGAGCAGCGTTGCCTTTGCCGGCAGGCGAGTCAATACGTAAAATTATTTTGTCCTTTGTTTATGCTAATGTAATAAGCAACCGTTTCATTAAACTGAATTGAGGACTTCTTTATTATCCATAAAATTATAAGTTTCTACGCTTACAGCTGGTACCTTGGGATAAATTATAAGGACTCTTAGGAAAAGAATTTTGCAACAATATTGCTGGACACAACGATATAAACAAAAGAAAAACAACTTACGTAATATACGTACGATCACTAATATATAAGCGTAATATAAATAACTCCTAAATTAAAAATTTTTTGCTATTCCCTTTTTCTTTTTTTCTGATTATAGTGAATCCTCCAGTGTGCCGAAATCGTTTGCATGACTGGAGTGTAGTTCGATTTCCGGGAATGGAAACCCCTGGGGCCAGCAGCGAGTCGTAAATTTTGGATAATCGGACGACTTTGGTAAAGGGGTAAGGAAGTTGGTATAGGCAGAATGGGAAAGGTTTGGTTAGGAGTAGAAATGGGAAGGAGTGCAAGAGTTGACCGAGAGAGATAGGCTCAGGGAGGCTGGAAGCCGGCTTAGACCATGCCTATTTATCAGCTATTGTCTCAAGATCCCATTGGCACCAAGTCCCTAAGCCCACAAGTCCTGCGACTAGCTTCTCAGTTCTGGGCTCTGGAAAAGGTTCTGGAATTCGCAAAACCTCTACGTACGTGTATGTCTCTGATTTCTACCTACAGGAATCTCGGAATTCACCACATGTATAGGAAAACAATATGTCTCGTGGCTGTATTGCTTCTCCTGATTCTCTTTCGCCCTATCTTTGTTCCCCTACTAGTAATAGATAGCAGTAAGGGAGTTCAAATGTAATTTTACAACAATGTATCGTACACATTCGTAGCCCACCGCATTCTCGTGAGTTATTACCTTCCGCGGCGCACAAGGCAACTTTGGTAAAGACATTAATAGATTAATCGATCCAGTTGCGATTTAAGCTCCACTTCACCATAGCCTACGCCTCCTAGCAAGTAACGTTACAAAGGTGGACATATGGCGGACAATGGTGTGGACATTTAAAGTACTTTTGAGATTTTTTAGCGGTAATCATTATACTGAGGATACTGCAAATGTCAAAACGTCTAGGAACAAGAGTATGTAAGCTACCAGACTTTAAATCAAATCGGGAAGAGTTTAGTAGACGTACGTATCAATACATTTTTAAAGCCTTCTTCTACGATTGCTTATATTTCTCCTGGTCACTTTCTTTACTTATTGCACCCAACATTCTTTACCTCTACCACTCCCTCATCCCTTTCCTCTGCTCAACTTCTTTCTCTTCTGCATCTTTCAACCCCGCTCCCCATTAACTCTGACGAACTGGTACAGAACTCCCATCGTATCATATCATATTCTCTCCTATCGTCAGTGATGCCAATGTGAGCGCTTTGGGCTACTGCGCTTAAGTTAGGGTCACACGCTAATTGGCCGCAGTTGGCGCGGAATTCAAAATGGGTATTAAAAATAATTCTTGCAATTGAAATCAATAATTATTATTAAATTCACAAGAATGTATATAAATTGTATTAATTGACATTTTTTTTGTGAAATCTAAGTTAGCCAACGGTGGCCAACCAGCGTGCGACCCTAACGAGAGCACTGGCATCACTGCCTATCGTAACGTATCCAGAAAATTTTTATTTATTTTTCCCTGGACTCTCTCAAAGTCTGAACTTAAACAACAATATACAATATACAAAACAGTTACGCAGTATATTTTGAGAACATTTAATGCATTATACATGAGTATTACGTTCATAATTTTTGTTATCTCTTTTTTACATTCTTATCAAAGAAGGTACTAGATTTGTATAAAATATGAACCCCCAGTTTTTGTCAAATGTCCATGTTTTGAGACCCTCTGAATCCGAAAAACAGGCTTTTACCAATATGTCTGCTGTATACGCTTATGTATTGTTGTATGTATGTGCGTATTTCTGCATGTCTGTATGTCTGCTGTTAGCACGATAACTTCTGAAAAAATTAATCTATTAGATTCGCCTTTAGTACACTCTTTTAAAGTCAGAGACTGAAGGGAACTTTCTTTAGTCAGCTATTTTGGATACAAATTAAAAAAAAAAAAGCATTTTGAAAAATTTGGGGACTTTTTTTTCAAGATTTAAAAACTCTGTGTGCAATTATCCATAGCACTCAAAAGTACGAAAATTTATCTTTACGAATTTTGTTGATAGAAAGAAAATCATTATTTTAAAATTCCAAAACTCAAAGGAAAATGCAAATTTTAAGCCGAACAACGCACGATATGAAAAAAGTCAAGAAAGGTAAAACTTTAATTTTTGAAAGCCCTACAAGATTATTGTAACAACTTTTTAAATTTTCTTGAAAAATCGAAAATTCAAATTTTGATCCAGCAAAAAATAATGAAAAATTTCATTTTTCGATCAAACTATTCATGATACGAAAAAAGACCAAAATTGTGCATCCAAGAAAGATCTACAAATTTCTCATTAATCTATTTTTAATAGGAGTTTCTATTATAATTTCTAGAGAGTTTCTATTATAATCTTGAAAAATAACCTTAAAAATAAAAAAATTAAGTTTTGGAAAAACGACGCAAGGTGCGAAAAAAATTGATAGACAAAAGTTGTCCACCCAAAAAAGATCTATGCATTTATTATGAATCATTTTCTTATGCAATGCGTAGTTTTTGTTTTATTCATAAAAACATACAAAATAAAAAATAAAATTTTTTAGACATACGACACAAGCTACGAAAAAAAGATGAATAGACAAAAATTGTGCACCAAAATAGATCTACTTTTTTATTACTCACTTTTTGATAGGACGCGTAGTTTTACAAGGTAGTTTTACAAGGTAAAAAAAATTACCAATAGACAAAAGTTGTTCCATCAAAAAAGATCTACAAATTTTTTATCAATTATTTTTTTGTAGGATGCGAATTTTTTATTTAACTCTTAAAAAATAACATTTAAAATACAAAAATTATTTGTTTGGAAAAACGACACAAGGTGCAATAAAATGTTAATTAACAAACTTCTTTGTTTATAGGATGCGCAGTTTTATTAATTATAAAAACCAGTCAATAAAACTTCTTTTCCTTCAATACCAATACATATTATGAATTTTAATAATATAAATTTATTGAAATGATAAATTTTGCAGGATAGCTGATAATAAAAATTAATACAAAATAAAGCACAAATATTAAAATAATCATGAGAAATAAAATTTTTACTTCATTTTTCAATATCTGAATAAGCAGCAGTCCTAGACCGAGGTACTTTTGACTAAATAGAGTGTGAAGCACGAGATACGTGATGAGAATGTTTTCGTTAAAGCCGAAGGAGCTTTAACAAAAGAGATTTCACAATCATCAAATGAAAGTTGTCGATGCTTTCACATTTAACATTAAAAGGTCTGTGCACAAATATGGAGGAAGTATAAAGACCGAGCGCGCAGCGCGAGGTAAACACATTATCGAGCGCGAAGCGCGAGAACCAACAAACGCGCGCCTCGGGCGCGCTCAATCTGTTTTTTTTATTTTTTTATTTCTTGTGACATTACAAGACAATAAAAGTGAAAACAGTCTTATTCGGTAATAAAAACAAATATAAAGCCGCCCTACCGCCCCTATTAATATGCCGTTATTTTTCAATTTTCATAATCAGTTTTTTTGTTTATTGCAGAGTTGTAATAACTAAAAGAAATGTAAAGCCGCCGTGACAACCTAAAAATTTACCGCTCATTTTCAATTTTGATTGCTACTTTCTCTTTGTTAAGGAGTTGACAAACTAGAAATAAAAGACAATACAAGTGAAAAAAGTCCAATTATGTATTAATAATAAAAATGGTGAGCCGCCCTGCCACACCTAAATATTCTCTGCCCTTTTTAAATTTTCAATAATAAGAATGCACAGCCATCACACCACTGCTTAAAATTCGCAGCACTTTTTCATATTTCATTCCTAGGTTTTTTTTTTAGATTGCAGAGTTCATAAACGAAAAAAGACAATACAAGAGAAAAGATACTTATTCTGAGTTAATAATAAAAATCTGAAGCCGCTTTGCTGCCCTGAAATATTTTCCGCCCTTCAATTTTTCTTGTTAGCTTATTTTTCGTTTGCTGAGTTAATAAGCGAAAGAAAGACAATTCAGGAGAAAAGAGACTTATTCTATAATAATAAAAAAAATCTAAGCCATCGCGCCACCCCTGAAAATATGTCCCCTTTTAAAGTTTTATTACCACTTTTTTATTACATAATAGACAAGCGAGAAAGAACACAATACAAGTGAAATCAGATTTTCATAGGGTGTAAAATGTCTAAAATCTTAATACAGCTCGAATTTAATCGTTGAAACACTTGTAACAAATAAATAGTTATTTGAAATTTTAATTTTTCATTATATGTAATATTACAGACAATGTCAAGCAGCCGTGTCGCCCCTAACAATTTTCACGACCATAATTTCGCCCAATTATCTTTTGATACACTATAGATTACGAACCGGGAATATTTTCGGAACTAATCTAATTATTCGATGTAAACAAATTCAGCGTAAACGATTCTATGGAAATTTAAGATAGTAATAAGATAGCAATTTTGAGCTAATTTCTTATCTGGCCCGATTAGTAGATCCCCAAATTTGGAGGCTGAAAATATTCAAAAATATTTTTTCCTAAACTTGATATTCCAAAATTGCATAGTAGGGTGCGGCAGATCTTTTAGAATTGTTTGCAAACAAAATCCTGTGGATTTTTTTTCGCTTCATAAATCACCCAGGGGATAATTGTTCTTCAAGAAAAACTATTTTTCAATTAAAATATCTTTTTTATAATTTGCAAAGCAAGTTGTTATGAACAATAGTAATTTTTTTTCATGCATACAGACGTCGGGAAATCTAAACAAATTTTGATACAACTGTATAGTGTTATGAAGGTGGATGACAATTATTATTTGCCAGCCTTGTGGGTGCGAAACATTATTTGCAAAAAAATATTATTTAACATTTTCTAATTACCTTAAATAAATGGTTAAACCCTTCGAGTAAACACCGATTTTTTCGAACATCTACACTCTGGGTCAATCTGACCATGTTCATTTTTTGATCGTCTATAACTTCACAACTTCTGAACCTTTTTACTTACCAAAATTGAGATTTATACTTTCAAGTATGTTAAAGTAATTTATAAGTATTACAAGTATCTTTAAACTCTTTAACATACTTACAAAAATTCACGAAATTTTTTTTGTTAAAAATTTGAAGTTCACGAAAAAAATGGTAACTCTTTAATTCTTAATATTTTAGGGTAAAAATTTTTATGGAAAATTTTTTTCGATCAACAGTTTGTTTGTGGGTCAAATTGATCAAGGGTGTACGCGATGGGTTAAACTTCCCTACTGGTTATGAAGACATTTTTTCAAATTTTCCTGATAACATTTTTCATGAAAATAAATTCATTATTTATAGTCACTTGTTCTTAAAAATGTAAATATTGTTGTATAAATCTGAGAAGTTGTTGTCCTATCACCTAGCCTAGATGATTGACGGAGCGATATTTTACAGAAATTTATTTGCAAAAAATTCCTGTTTATATTTTATTTGAGTAGAAATGTTTATTGGACTGTGCTAATGATCGCACAGTATTTTGAGTACTACTTATAAAAAAAAATTAATTAAAAAGAATATAAAATACAGGATGGCCGTGGGTTAGGGAAACCCTGGAAATTGTAGAAGAGTCAGAGAATTTTATTGGTCAGGGAAAGTCAGACAAAAATCAGGGATTTTGAAAAAAATCTTGCAAAAGTCAGGACATTTTTATAAGCAGCACTTGAAATAACTGTCAACAATGATAAATTTGAAATTGTTTTATTTCGTTTGTAGAAGATTCTATGTTGAAAAAGTGAAAATATTAAGATTCTGGACTTTGAATATTAATGGTATTTTGAGTTCAAAAATGTATATGATATAGTAGAAATTTTATCTTTCTGGATGAAAATGCACTGTTTTTGATGAAGATGCAACTATTTGGTTGAAAATTAATCTTCTTTGGACGCGGATTCAAATATTTTGTTAAAAATTCCTCTTTTTTTTGTTGAATTCAACAGTTTTTTATTTTCAATTAAAATCCTTTTTGAACGAAATATCTACCATCATATTATTCGTTGAAAATGCATACTTTTTTTATTAAAAATTCATCACTTGCCTCAACAATTTGAAAAGTTGAAAAGTGATCATTTATGATAAAAAATTTAGCTGCTTGGTTATAAGTTGAGCTATTTTGTTAAAATTTTTTTTTTTTTGTTCAAGCTTCATCTCTCTGTTTGAAAATGTAATCATTTTGTTGAAAATTCGGTTTTTTACATTCTCAACATTTATGATTGAGAAAGTATTAGAATTGTCAGAAGCTCCACACCTCAGGTTTTCAACGGATCTCCACGTTTTGAGAACCCCTGAAGCCGCAAGTCAAGTTTTGGCGATGGAGTCTGTCTGTCTGTCTGTACGGCCATCCGTCCGTAAACACGATAACTCTCGAAAAAATGAACTGATCAAATCGAGCTTTGGCACACCTTTTTAAAGCCGAACAATTAATCCTCATGACTTTTTCGATAAAAAAAGTTATCAGAGTTATAGCATCTACAAAATTTAAAAAGTCAATCGGAAAGAAAAATGTTAAGCCAAACAACGTACGATATAAAAAAAAAGTCAAGAGAAGAAAGGCAATGCTTTAGAAAGCCCGATAAGAGTATTTATTTCAAAATTTGTCTTTTTTATATTAATTTCTTGTACAAAAGATTTAACTTTTCCAATTTTGGTTGAAAATGCTTCTTTTTTGTTTAAAAATTGAACTGTTTGTTTGAAAATTCATGTATTTGGTGAAAAATTATCTTCTTTACGCACAACATTGTATTGTTGCAGAAATATTGCTGTAATATTAGTTGAAACATGGGCAAAATTTTTGAATCAATATTGCAGCAACGTACAAGAAGCATGAAAATGTCCGACACGAGCAATATTTGTCTAAATATTTTAGCTATATTTCGAAATAATATTGAATTGCACTTCATGCCGTATGTGTTTGCAAAGTGCCAGTGAAAAATTTTCGAAATATTGTCTCTAAAAGTTTTAATAATATTTCTGTGCAATGTTGCTGAAACATTGTTTCGAATATGTCGCAATCTGCACAATATACCCAATTTGCAAAAATCTTATAAGGTTTTAATATTTGTAATTATTTTAGGACAAAATATCATTTTTATAAGCCCAAAAAACTAAAATAATTTTTGAAAGCGATTGATTCAAGGTGTGGGTATTTTAATTTCTGAAATATTCTTGTTTTTGTTAGGTAAATTTTGAGTATGATAAAGTATCTCGTTTGGGAAATTAAATCAAAGGCACTAAGCCACGTTTGTATACAAATCGAGTCAGATAAAAGATTAGCTGAAAATTGCGAATCTATTGCCACATGGATTATTACCTAAAATTTTCGAAATCGTCTGAAGACAACAGACACAAAGTCGTTCTGAAAAAATCCCCCCTTCGTAATCTAGAGAGAGTATTAAAAGAAAATTAGTGGAACTATGATCGTGCAAATTTGTGGTGCCCCTTATAGAAATTTTCTAACTTTTGCATATTTTATGCAATTTTATTTTTAAAAAACGTATCTTGACAGCGTTACGTAAAAATATTAACAGACCCCCCCCCTCCCCCAAATGCAGGGTTTTATTTTTCCTGACCTCTCCTTCCCTTTGAAGGCGTTACGTATTTTTGAATGGCCCTGCTCTCTTCTTTCTGTCCCCATCATCCCCTTTTATTTTATTTTATCTTCTTAGTCTCCCCTGTCTTCTCTATCTCCTTTATTATCTTTATCTTCTCTGTCACCCCTGTCATTCCGGTCTCCTTTATCTCCGTTATTTCCCCTATCAGCTGTATGACCTCTACGGAATTTTCCTTTGTCACCATTTTTATTTTTTTTATTTTGAAGTGAATTTTTGATAGGGATATATAGATAGAGAAAATAGAAGAGACAGAGAAATCGAAGAGGATGAGAGGAACAGAAAGAAAAGATTCCACGGATATATAGAAGACTGTTAGAGAGAAAGATGGATATAGTGGAGTGTACAGGAGAGTTAAGGTCAAAAAAGTGGTTACAGGGTTGTGTATTAAAGAGGGAGAATGGAATTAAGGACATACAAAACGTGGGAAAGGGATAATGACGAAAGTGGAAAGGCGGAAGATGATTAATTGGTACAAAACAGGTTATAGAGTTAAAAATGTGGTAAAGTATTATTAAGTAGACACGCAGAGGGGTAATTGAGGAGGGGGCTAAAGGAGGAAGTGTGACAAGTGGATTGACACAGATGTGGGGAGGAAGTAACTGATTGTGGAATTGGGGTGAGTGGTGAGGGGCCTACATATGGTAGGGTAAGACATGATATAAATATAGAGGGTATAATATGGAAAATGGGTAGAAACGGGAGTGGAGTCGGGAGTGTAGAAGTGAGTGTGATGAGTATTGAATAGAGATATGGATGAGTAGTTGCGGAGGAGGTAGATGTGTGCCAGGGTGACAAGAGGTTAGGAGAGGTGTGAGGAAGCCGGATGGGAGAGAGAGGTATATGTCACGTGGGGTTAGGAAAAGGGGATAATGAGTGTGGATACATGGGGTACGGGGCGAGTGAGAGACATGGTAGAAGATATACAAATAATATTATTGTAATACAGTACCCTCCCACTTATCGCACTACCAGTTATCGCGACTTCCCCTACTTGATTTGCTCCCACTGCCGACACATGTAAGCGCACGCATTAAACAAAATGCTCGCGCGTAAACATAATTTTTGTTCTAAATATTGACATTCAATGTAACCTACTTAAGAGGTTAATACTTGATAATTTCTTAATTTTAAGTACCTAATTTATAAATCGCTAGCAATTCTAGATCGAAAAAGAAAAAAACTTAAATGCCTGCCTATCCAGAATTCTCAAAAATTAAACTTTGTTTTCAAAAAACACTTGTAAGATAACACTAAGGTTTTTTAGGATTCGTAGGTAAAATTAGTATAATAACCTCTGAATATTCTCTCCTACTTATTTACTTAACTGTCAAATTTTGACATTAACTTTTTCGAATAGATTCGATTTTCTCAACCAATCAGATATGAGGATAAACGCAACGAAAAATGATTTTTGTTGTAGTGGGGGAACTCATTTAACGCGAATCCCAGTACCAGCCTCTCGCGATAAGCGAGAGGGTACTGTATTAATATAACTACGAAACCCTTTACGATGGGCGCCTTCATGCTGCTTCTGGACCACGAAACGGAACAATTTTAAATCTGAAATGAGAAATTTAGAGAAAAATCTGTTTGGGTCATAAATCTAGCAATATAATGCCCAAAAATTGTACTGTCCTAGTGATATGGACTGAAGACCTGCAGGGTGCCAGAATCCACTAAAAGCTTCCTGTGGACTATTCGTGGGGCCATTTGCTTTGAAGAACCCTTCTGCACAATGTGCTCCGATAACTTTAAGTGTGGAGTTAATAGTCGAACGTGACTGCTGGCTTTTACTTGAACTTTTACTCCGTTCGGTGCTCTATGGATCCACTTCAGCAGCAAAGAAGATCCGCACTCAAGCACCAATGGGATCGACTATATTCGACCACCACAAGAATCTATAGTACGACAAAAAGGTCCAGTGACACTTTTCGTTTTTCTTTTAAGTTTTATTCGTTTCTAGAGACCATTTATTTAATCAATTTTCATGTGGAAAAAGCACATAATTTTCCATTAAATTGAAGAAAGAGCCATTATTATTAATTGAAAAGGGACTATAGATAAATGAAAGTGATTGCATTTTGCGGCAAATGAGCGTCCCATGTTTGAATCATGTGTCTTTAAAATATTGGTTCCGAAATGTTTTTACATTAGTATTTGACTTAATCATTAATTATATTCTGGACTAGGTGCTAGGATTCAACAGAGTTAAACAAATAGCCTCCTAGAAAGTTGAAAAGCGTAACTTTGAATCCCAATAAATTGCAGTTGAAGAACGTTCTTGCACAGTGCAAACGTTACATTCGGTAAGTCGTTAGCGAAAGATAAACGATCCCTACTGTAAAAAAAGTTAAAATGAAGGAACGGACTTCTAGGAAAGTCCGACCTCAAAAGCACTTGTCATCAATCTTTTCGGCATTTTATATGTTGTTTTGTCTTGACGAACTCTAGTTCAATGAAATGACAAATGAAGAAATTTATCTTGTTTTAAAACCACTTTAAGTGGATTGAAAGTTAGGAAAACTAATTTTTTTCTGCTCGAAAAGAGTAGCAGTGATGGGAAAGTTAATAGGAAAATGGTTTCAATAAAAAATAATAAACATTAATGCGGATAAATTAATTTTATATTTCTTTTAGTTTTCAGAAAAGTTTGATATTGTTTCTTATTTAACTAATGAATGGAAGTATAAAATTAATAGAAAATTGAGACTAAAGGTGCATTTTTAGAACAAGGCAGAAATTTAAATTGGTAAATAGCGAAGAAAACGAAATGTTAATCAATGACTGGTGAAAGCAGACCGAGAAGGAAACATCGAAATCCTTTCATAAAATCTAAATTATGTGCTAGTACCTGATTCCATTTATCAAGATTTAATGAAGCTACTATAAACACCGAAGTAATTATCCAGAATAAATGAGGCTATTTTCGTTTGTAAGAGTCCCTTTCTTTGTGAGTAAAGTAAACCATTTTCGTACAATAGAAATTGATAGATTTATGATACACACTCTAGGATATATCTATATACAATTCAATTAATTCCCGATCAAAGATCCTCTCTTCTACTAGAAACCGCAAGATTAGATCATGTAAGATCAAAGGGACCCCATGTAGCTCCATAGACTTAATTCACATAGAGTTAATTATTTATGTTTTAGTATCAGCATAGATCAAAAGGAAAAAAATATTTAATCAAGGCTCTACAAAAACAAGTATTTAATTTTCTTTGATTAACATTTTTTTCATTCTTGATTACTGCATTTGAACAATTTCTTAAAGGCAGTTCTTTATAAATACATATGGGATTTCAATGTTCTGAGAACGAAATATTTATTTTTACTTCAAATGATTAATTATTAAGCTTTTTCAAATTTGGATGTTACGGATTATAAATGATAGGTATGGTGTTCAGATTCAAAGTTTCCATTACGGCAGCGTGTACTTGTTTACAAACAAAATCTAGCTATTGGTATTAAAATATACCGGAAAAATGCAGCTAATTTTATCGAAATTAAAAACATTCAATGTCATATAAATGAATTCACCTTCGTGAATAACACTGTGACACTGGACCATCTAAGTTTTTAATTAGGTATAAAGAAAAAGGACGTAGTGCTAAAAATTGATTATAAAAACTGTATTCAAAATTGTACAATAAAAGCACTAAACTTGTTTTTACAAAATTAGGAAGATAATTTCTAAAAGATTCGTAACACGAAAATGAGAACGTTTTTCCTCCAAAGAATAAAACAACGGTTCTTTCGGTCTTGCGAAAAGCCTAAGCAAAAATTAAATTATAAAAAATAATTTAATTGGTTTGTATAGAGTAGCCTTATGCAGAATTTCATGGTGTTGAGTTTATTTAAATTCACAAAATTTAGTTCATAACTACGTATATAGTAAGGTGAATGACTAAACGTGTGTCAGATGTGAACAAAGTAATGTAAAATAGATTAAGTGTGTATAAATACATTACCATTTTGTTAGTGGATATCACTTAGCCTATTTATAAGTTTTACAATATTGACATCTTATTGTTTTAATAAGATTGAAAATGAGACACAATCGCGTTCTTTTATTAAACTTTTCTATTTTTCACGTTTTTCATTTATATAAACTACTTTTTATTAATATTAACATCAGTATCATTAATTATTATTATATTTTTTGTGAGTATGATGATACCGAATTTTGTTTGCTTGAGCGCCTGGAACTTTAGGTACATTCTTAAATTTTGTTAGGAAATGTATTGTTATGCCGAAATAACAGATTTGGTGTTTTTAAAAAGGAGTCGAGTTACCAAATGGTACTCGACTATTCTTTATTTAAATGAGTACAGTTTGTCGTATAAGATGAAGATTAGAACTGTACTCGTGCTGGGCCAAAGCGCGGTATATATAGTCTAAAATTGTGAGTGGGAGAGGTCCATAGAGGTCAACCGTTACAACCCTCTCTTTAGACTAAGTTTAGTCTCTAAACTTTCAAAATTTTACCTTTCGAGTTTTGATATTAGTATCCTTATTATCTAACAAAAGTTGTACACTAGTACTGTAGGTTACAATATGAGTCGGAGTCTCTACTTTAGTTTTAACACAAAATATACATAGTTTTTTCGGAACACAGTTCAATATTATGTTAAAAACTCCAGTCTTATATAATATAAATAATACGCCTGAAGTTAGAGCTGCATACCCAAAGTACTGTAGCCATTCTAGTCCACTTTCTGTCCAAGTTCTTAAACGTCTGTGAGTAGCTATAGTTTTTAATGTATTTTCAGTGTCGTCTAAACTCAAGCGAGCTTGTTTTAATTCGTCAATGTCTATTTGTTTAGGAAGCTGAATCAATTTCTTTTCTAAATTATTAAGATCTTGTTCATTGTATTTAACATTATAAGTTACATTAATCCAGTAATTCTGTTTTTCTTCTAAGTGTTTTGGTAAATTTATTTGATCATAATTATTGTATAATTTGCAGCTACTTCCTTTTATTTTAACAGGTTTGACTATTTCTATAGATGTTATTTTTTCTTCGCAGCTTATATCTAGGCTTATCTTATTAAGG
>CAKNWT010331384.1:6379-17852 GCA_932066315.1 Andricus coriarius | reverse complement strand
GATTTTTCAACGTCAAATTTGATGCTTCCAAGGGATTCAGGATAAAGTTATAACTGAGCGTTCAGAAATCAATTTGTTGTCACCGTGTCCTTTCAAACTGAAAACATGCAAACAATTTTAGCATTCACGGACGATGCAGAAAGTAACGAGATGTGAGATATTGTTTTCTGAATTCACTTCCATTATTGAAATCTTACAATTCAGTGTGACACCGTGCCGTGTCCTTAGCCTCTCGTGCTCCAAAAAATATATTCTCAATGTGCAATGTGTGTGCATATCAAATTATGTGGCATACACCTAACTCTTCACAAAGAATAAAAAATGCTTTCAGAATTCATGCATTTCATATAAATTTTCGGGATTTATAGGTTTCGAATAATTTTATAGTTTGCAGTCTCTTATAAGAGGGATACTAGAATAAGTGGGAAAAGGACAACAAATATATAGAAAATATAGGATAATCAAATCGACCTCCCAAGATGGCCAGGTCGACTGTCCGAGGAGATCAAGTCGACTACCTGATGTGACCAAAGCGACCCTCTTTGATGAGCGATTCGACGCTTTAAAATGATATATTTCGCCCTCCGTGATGATCGGTACGACTCTCTACAAAAACACATAAAATCCTCATTTTTTAAAACAAAAACCCAAAATTACTTCTATGATTTTTAGAAAATTGTAAATATCTTCTGATTTTTAATAATTTGGGTTGTTCGATTATAGTCATTTTTTTGAAAGTTGAACCTTTTTAAAAGGAATTTATAAAGAGTAGAATCTTTTTGAAGCTTCAACTTCCGGGCTTTGAATTAAAAAATTTAAACTTTAAATTTAAATTTATATTGCAAATTTTAAAAATTTAAACTTTTCTGTAGATAGGCGTATCTTAGAAAAAAATTAACATGATTTAATTTTTTGTATGACATTACTCTTTCAAATTCCTTGAAGAAATTGGACAATTTTTAAAAGTTACCTAATTGGCGTCAATTTTTCAAAAAAACTTTGAAGATTTCGAAACAAAATTTAAAATCGTTTCAAAAATGTTGAGAGCTTGCGAAACGATAAACCATTTTAAGATTCTTGGGAATATTTCAAATGATTTCTGATTATGAAAAAGAGTATTGAAAAATAATTCAAAACATTTTTTATTGGCCCACGAAGTAAATATTGCACTGAATTCAAGTGTTCAGAAATAGCGTTATTTTTTATTTTCAAAACGTAAAATTGTATGATTGACGTTTTATTGTTATTTTGAAACAAACTCTAAGGAGAGAATTCAATAAGATTCACAATCTCCTAAAATTTCGAAAAAGAATTTAGAAGATTCATAACAAAAGTTTTCAATGTTGCAGGATTAATAATTTTGAAAGTTTGCTAGAGGATAAAAACGTTTTCTCAAGATTCACGGGAAAATTTTAAATAATTTTATTTATTTTGAAAAATGAATCCTGAGAGAATATTGAAAAATATTTCCAAACATTTCAAATGATTTCCTAACGGAAAAAAAAATAAAGCAAAATATTTCAATTTCGCAATATTACGAAATTTCAGAAAAAATTCGGGACAGCTGAAAAATCCCGAAAAATGAAATTCCCGACACTTTAAACTACTGCAAAATAAAATTGCTGGAATATAAAAATCCCAAATTGAAAAATTCCAAATGAGTAAAATTTTTGATAGTTTGTAATGTTACCGAATTTGAAAATTACCGAATAATACAATACTCAACAGAAATTTGCCGAATTATGAAATATTTGAACTAGCGAATCCCTGTTGTATTTTTCAAATATAAGCGAGGAAATATCAGAAAATATTATCTTTAATGTTAAAACTTGTTTTGTAAAAACTCCATATCTCTACAGAAGTCTTGAGCTTGATAATTTTTATGAATCAGTGTTTCGAATTTGTGTGTATAGCTCTGATAAAATTTGATATAACAACACGAAAGTTGGAAAAACTTAATTTTATTTCACTAAAATCAATTTTTTTGATAACATATGATTTCTTATTTTCCCCCAGGAATTCAACACAAATTACAAATTTTTATATCAATTTAAATTTAATAACATTTTTCTGTACGAATAGTTCTGAACTATGACTTTGGCTGTTTCTACCACAATCTTTGGCGCTGCCCACAAACTAATCCGTAAACTAAAAACAAAAAATCCCGAAAATTTACTTTCTTGAAAGAACTATGGGTTTTCAACTTTTATTGTATTGCGGAAACCTATTTAACCATTGAGACAACACTTTGAACGGGCATGCACAGCAACATATCCTGGTTTTATTTTTCCGGAATTCATGCTATCTTTAATAGTTTACAAAAGTTGGTATATTTTCCCATACAAAAATTGACATTTTTCATTTTTGGGCTTGATTAAAGTTGAATTCATTCCTAGAATTTACATAAAATGCCAATTGTAAGTGCATGCTATAACTCTCTGGTGCAATTTTTTAAGAAATTATAATATAATAATCCGCTTGTAAAATTGTATAGATTTCATCATATGAAGTTGAATTCGAGTTCATTCACTTCATAACACCATCGCCAGTGAATTTGGTTTTTTCGTCCATAATTATCTTACCTATTTTAGACTAAACATGATATTATAATTAATTATATTTTGAATTATATAAAGAAATACAATTTTAAAATTTTATTTAAAAGTTTATATATTTAATAAGGATTATTTGTATAATTATTGCAATGTGTATGTAATGTACGTTTCGCCCCCTTTATCTTGTTTTTTTCAGTTTCGTGTTGAGTATGTGTATTCGTTCTATTGTATAATCCCCTCCATGTGGTAACTATAGCTTGACCCATGGATGGGGAAAAATATTTGCTATATAAGCAGCGACTATAACAGAAGAGGCTCAGTCTGTTTATGACCAAAAAAATAAATAAAATGAATATTTCGATCATCTTCTTTTTCGTTGCGATGTATTTGACATTTCTCGTTGTAGCTGTAGAGGCAGCCTGTCCGAGTCCTAGATGTATCCTTAGCGGAAGTGCAATATGTTGCACTACCTGCAAAAGATCTCCAAGTAAGTCGAGAAATTATTACGAACTAGACTAGATATATATATATATATATATAGATATATATATATATATATAAATATATATATATATATATGTGTGTGTGTGTGTGTGTAACTTATGGACAAATAAAAAAATGGAATGAAAAAACTCGAAAGGACAGGAATACATGGACTTCGAGGTATTCAAGAAGTTACCGGAATTTGAAGGGATTCGTGAAAGTCATACATTCCGCGAATTTCGTGAAATCTTCGAATTCCATGAATTACAAGAATATGAGGGATTCCTTGAATTCCATGAGTTCCTTTAATTAAATGAATTCACTAAATTCCTTGAATCCCACGAATTGCCTGAATTCCATGAATCCCTTGAATGCCATGAATTCCTCGAATTCCTTGAATTCCTCGAATTCCTTGAATTCCTCGAATGCCTTGAATTCCTTGAATTCCATGAATTCTATGAATTCCATGAATTCTATGAATTCCATGAATTCTATGAATTCCATGAATTCTATGAATTCCATGAATTCTATGAATTCCATGAATTCCATGAATTCCATGAATTCTATTAATTCCATGAATTCCATGAATTCCATGAATTCCATGAATTCCATAAATTCTATGAATTCCATGAATTCTATGAATCCCATGAATACCGCACATTCTTTGAATTCCTTTAATTCTCTGAATTCCATGAATTATTTCGATTCCATGAATTTCGTCAATTCCGTACATTTCTTGAATTCCATAAATTCCGTGAATTCTGTGAATTTTGTGAATTCTGTGAAATCGGTGAATTCTGTGAATTCTGTGAATTCTGTGAATTGCTTGAATTCAATTAATTCCGTACATTCTGTGAATTCCTTGTATTCCATGAATTTCGTGAATTCTGTGAATTCCTCAAATTCCACTAATTCCGTAAATTCTGTAAACTCCTTGAATTCCACGAATTCCATAGATTCTATGACTTTCTTGGAATCCAGGGATTCCGTGAATTTCTTGAATTCCATAAATTCCTTGAATTCCATGATAACCTTGAATTCAATAAATGCCCTGAATTCGTCGAATTCCTTGTATTCCGTGAATTATGTGAATTTCTAGAATTCCATTATTTGCGTGAATTCTGTGAATTCCGCGAATTCCATGAATTTCATGGATTCTGTGACTTTCTTGAATTCCATGGATTCCGTGAATTTCTTCAATTCCTAGAATTCCATGAAATCCATAAATTCCATGAATCACGTGAATTCCGTTAATGTCTTAAATTTCATGAATTTCGTTAATTCCTTGAATTCCATGAATTCCTTGACTTTCTTGAATTCCATGGATTCCGTGAATTTCTTGAATTCCACGATTTCCTTGAGTTCCATGTATTCCTTAAATTCCATGTATTTCTTGAATTCCTTGAATGTCATGAATTCTATTAATTTCTTGAATTCAATTAATTCCTCGAGTTCCTTGAATTCCATGTATTCCATGAATGCCTTGAATTTCATTATTTCCGTGAATTCTGTGAATTCCGCGAATTCCATGAATTCCGTGGATTCTGTGACTTTCTTGAATTCTATAGATTATGTGAATTTCTTGAATTCCATGAATTCCATAAATTCCATGAATCCCATGAATTCCGTTAATGTCTTAAATTCCATGAATTTTGTTGATTTCTTAAATTCAATGAATTCCTTGAATTCCATAAATGCGTTGAATTCCATGAATTCCTTGAATTCCATGTATTCCTTGAATTCCACGGATGCCATGAATTTCTTGAACGCCGTAAATTCCATGAATTCCTTGAATTCCATTCATTCCCTTATTTCCTTGAATTCAATGAATTCCTCGAATTCCTTGAATTCTATGAATGCCTTGAATGCAATTATTTCGGTGAATTCTGTGTATTCCGCGAATTCCATGAATTCCATGGCCTTTTTCTTTTTCACAAGATGTTATATGGTCGAAAGGTAACCGTTTTGCAAATAGAAAACTGAAATTGATAGAAGGTATGCAAATTCGTAGCAAGGTTTTGTTATTCTTCTTAAAAAATATATGTTGCATAATTTATAAAATCGCTTAATTAATAATTTCAATTATAATCTGTACGATTATTAACATTTTATACCTACCAAATTTAATGATGCAAACATGTTAAAAATTAACTATGGGTATGTGAAACTTGAATGATAACTTGAATTGAGGATTAATTTCGTTCTACTTACATTCAAAATAGTGATAGATTTAACAAAAACTATTTAATCGTTATTAAAAAAATACTATGGAACTAGCGCGAAATTGAAATACTTATCAGTTCAAATACTCTTTTAAATTCTTTACAAATCCTACATTTCTTATTCTTCATCCCTAAGAGATATTTGTATGCAAAATATTATAAAACCTCAAATTTTCTATTTTACAGTTGATATCTTCTATATTTGTGCCTAGGCCTTTGAAATTAAAGGTCAAAGCATCAACAACATTAACTACATTAATCAAATTAGGACAATTTATTAAATATATTTGACGTGTTAAGCAGACTGATAATTCAGAAGAGAACATTATAATTCATGCAAAGTATTTCACGTGTTAAGTACATATCTATTATAAGAAATACTATCCACGTAAAAGTAAAAGCACATAAATCCAAATAATTATTA
The DNA here is from genome assembly GCA_932066315.1 of Andricus coriarius. Taxonomy (NCBI): domain Eukaryota; kingdom Metazoa; phylum Arthropoda; class Insecta; order Hymenoptera; family Cynipidae; genus Andricus; species Andricus coriarius. The sequence goes on along the minus strand of CAKNWT010331384.1, from coordinate 12,168 downwards.
TCATTTGTCTATGAAATTCGGAACCTATGCTATTATGGTACCAAAGGAGGTCACCTGTTTTCATATGAAGGAACTTCGCAGAGGGTCTTTTGGCCGTGTCTTATTCTAGATTTTATATTGAACTATTTCTTATTTTGACCGTTTATGGTATTTTAACTCTGCTTTAAATATTTATGAGAGTAGTTCTAAGAATTTCTCAGCGAGCCGGATTTGAACAGAAAATTTGGCAAAATACAGAGTACAGATTATTTCACTAGAATAGAGAAAATTGTGGTGAACTAAAATAAGAATTTCAGCATTTGAGCATAGTTTCAAATAATAATTTAGAACACAGGTATTGAATAATGAAAAATATTTTTACTTTCAGATGCTGGACCTTGGGAGTGCCAATAAGAATGCACGGAAAAAACTAGTCCGTAAAGAAGTCAGGAATTGGAGCTAGGCCCTGGATTCGAAATATTGTTGACGCGATCCTGGTAGATTCTTCTTCATTCTTCTTCTGAGTCTTCAAAATCTTCAGACTTCAATTATAATCTTCTTAGTAATTCTCCACAATGTAGCTATCAGATTTTCATACTGAAAACAATAAATGACTTTTAAAATCTTCAAATATGTTAAATATGTTATACTTCATATATATCCATTGCTTTTGTACTTACAAGAAAACATTTAGAACAACATCGGAAATTATTTTATGTCGGGCACATGATTCAAAGCTGAAATTCCGTGAGAGCTCGTAACTTTATGCAAAATTTATATTGTCACAAGTTTTTGTTCAGTGAATATATTGGGCGGTGTTGGGGAGGTAAGAATTTGTTTGCACCAGGGTACCCACTATAAAAAATTCAGCTTTGAGTAGTTTTTGGGGGTTGTTGAAATTTATTATGTGGTTGGTAATATAATTTGCTGATTTCTGAAGGTGATATTGGTGTGATCACTTGAAAATTCAAAATTTGTTCAGTTTTTTTCGTGGAGACACTTGGGATTTGTTCAAGTGAAAATGATAGAGGTGGTTTCGATACGAATAAATTTGTAGCACATAAAGTGTTGTAATACACTTAGTCCGTATAAATTTATCTTCAAATAAAAATAATAATAATAAGGTATGTCCAACATGTTTCTCAAGTCTGCTGGTTTGAGATCGGAGACTGAGAGATTTCTTTTTGCCTGTCAAAACGGCGTTATAAACACCTTAGTTTACCGCGAGCAAAATTCCTCGAAGCGGATGATATTGTCAGTATCTTCTTTCAACTTTTGTGTTTTCGGGATCTTCTATACCTCTCTCCAAACAGTCTCTACCTCGTTGGGCTTGGGTGTATTTTTGACAGAAACAGGGTGATCATTGAACAGGCGAGATGGGTCAGCGAGAAACTGTTGATTCTCCCTGATCCATCTCTCCCTCTTCTGTATTCTCCTCCTTGCGTCAGATAATAGCCGTATTTCGTGAACAATATGCTGCTTGATTGTCAGCACCTTTGACTTGTTTAGTGTGTGATTCAAGATCCTCAGTTCTTGGGCGAACTTTCGAACCCTTTTCGTGAACGGTCTGCCAGATGTTATGTAGTCAATCACACATTGAACACGGGACGCATCCTCTCTTGCCCATCCAATCTTCTTGTTCAGTTGGCTGACCCATTGTCGGTTAATTGTAATTGTAGTTTGGCCTGTAAGTTACTGGTATCCAGTAGAAACTTTTTTGGACCTTAAGGCCTTTAAAAAAAAAAAAAAAAAAAATTCGGCCCACCCTACTCCGCATGCAGACCTCCCTTTCTAAACAATAAAGGATAGGAAAAGAGGTCTATTCCATTTCGAAACTTTGGTAATAAAAATTTCGATCGCAGGTTGCGCCTGCGCTTAGATTGAGATGCAGTCTGGGGTACAAAAGAACAAATTATAGGAGCAATGAAGATAAAAAATGTAGGCCGTGGTCACGAAACTGTAGGACGGACAGATAATAAACAAACATGAAAGAATCGCTTCTTCGATTCTGGGGGTAAAAAATCGATCCTATAAAAAATCGATTTGCAAAGAATCGATTCAAAAGATAGATCTTTCGAGTGAAAAAGATCGATCTCTGAAGAATCGATTCAGAATAGCCCATCCCTAGCCGTAGCTCTCGGGCGATGGGGTCGCCACATCCCTACGCTATGAAGCTTATTATGAAAAGTTGTGGGCATCGTTCAGAACTGTTCCTTGGAGTCAGGATGCTAGCCGCGGATGAGCTTACGCGGCAGGCGTGACATTTGGAGATGAAGGTTTCAACTCTGAATACTTTTTTAGAGCTACCAATATGTGTAGAATGTTATCAGAAATAGTGTTGACGGACCAGATGAAGTGATCCCAGAAGAACAGCCTTTTGCATCCAGTTCGCAATAGAATGAGCCTGACGCTGGCAAGCCGGAATCTTGTTGAGTTGGCTCAGAAATGAAGCTTTCATACCTCCAAGACAGCCAATTATGAGAATTGCAAGATGGACTTTGTAGCCTGGGTACAACCTGCTCAGCTTCGTAGCACTGATATGTCGCGTGGTGGAGTATGAGAAATCCCAGTAGAACTTACACTGATCATTCTCCACAGAAGTGCCTAAGATGGTAATCCAACACTTTTAGACCAGCATTGTGTCTCTCTATGTACCCGTAACGTGCATACTTTAAGCATCCACTGAGAACATGTCCAAGTGTTTGTGGCTCTTGCTTGCACGCTCGGCAGTTAGTATCGCCTACAGGTATATTCATTATGCGCTTGCGGTAAATTAAGGTGACTATAACGCTGTCTTGACAGGCACAAAAAAATCCCTCAGTCTCCGATCTCTATGCAGCAAAATTGATAAACATGTAAGAGAGACCTTATTATTATTATTATTTGCATTTGAAGATAAATTTATATGGACTAAGTGTATGAAAAGAAATTATGTGATACAAATTCATTCGTATCGAAAACATCTACAAGTATAGGTACTGGAACATTATTTAACTGGGCGTTAACATTTATTCTCTTTGAAATTGAATTCTAAAGGTAATTCTAATCTTTCATTCAAATTTCATTACTTAATTTTTATTTTATTGTTCTAGACGGCGAAATTATCATTTGCAGCTGTAACTTGTATACTCATTTAAAACTGTTGTCTTTTTCATTGAATCTTAAGAAATTCTATATAGTTGTTATTTTATTAAGAGAAACCACCCCTACCAATCTCACTTGAACGAATCCCAAGAGTCTCCATGAAAAACACTGAAAAAATTTTAAATCAGCAAGTTATATTCCCAACCACATAATAAATTTCAAGAACCCTCGAAAACCACTCAAAGTTGCATTTTTTACAGTGGATACCCTAGTGCAAACAAATTCTTACCTCCCCAAAGCCGCCCAATAAATTGACTGAACAAAAACTTGTGAGAATATAAATTTTGCATTAAGCTACGAGCTCTCATAGAGGTTCAACTTTGAATCATGTGCCCGACATAAAATAATTTCCGTTTAACTACACAGAGATTACCCGGATACCCCGTCACACACATATGGGTTAACAATATAATTGTTTTAAAATTTACAAACATTCTGATGACATTTCTATGAAATACATAATACCATCAAATTAATTATAAGCAAATTTAACCGATTTTGTTATAAATATTTTCTTGTACGTACAAAAGCAATGGACATATATAAAGTTTAACATATTTAACATATTGTAAGATTTTAAAAGTCATTTATTGTTTTCAGAATAAAAATCGGATAGCTACATTGTGTATAAATAATAAGAAGATTATAATTGGAGTTTGAAGATTTTGAATATTTTGAAGATCCAGAAGAAGAATGAAGAAGAATCTGCCAGCATCGCGTCAATATTATTTTGAATCCAGGACCTAGCTCCAGTCCCTGAAATTCAGCACATCCAAGGTCCACCCCCTGAAATTAAAAATATTTTTCATTATTCAATACCAGTGTTCTAAACTGTTATTTAAAACTAAGCTTGAATGCTGAAATTATGATTTTGCTTCACCACAATTTTCTCTATTCTAGTGAAATAATCTGTATTCTGTATTTTGCAAAAATTTCTGTTAGAATCCGGCTCGCTGTGACATTCTTAGAACTACTCTCATAAATATTTAAAGCAGAGTCAAAATGCCATAAAAGGCCTAAATAAAAAATATTACGATATAAAATCTGAAATAAGACACGACCAAAAGACCGTTTGCGAAGTTCCTTCATATGAAAACATGTGACCTCCTTTGTCACCATAATAGCATAGGGTCCGAATTTTATAGGCAAATGATAATTATTTGGATTTATGTGTTTCTACTTATACTTTGAATAACATTTCTAACGATACATATGTACTTAACACGTAACATACTTTGCATAACTTATAATGTTCTCTTCTGATTTATCATTCTGCTTAATACGTGAAATATATTTCATAAATTGTTCTAAATTTGATTAATGTAGTTAAGTTGTGATTCAGATGTTACACTTTATCATTATGCATCGTTCTATTTCGTTCGATATTTTACTAGATCAATGACAAAATTGTCTATGTTCGTGGGGCCACCGCAGTCCCATATTTTAAAGTACAATGGATGTATTTTGAGTAAATTTTAATATGAATAACTATAAGTATTATTGCTTTCCACATTATTTGTATCTTATATAATAAATTTTATTTTCATTACTTTCACTAGAATTTTATGTTCTAAAATATGGAAGATATCAGCTGTAAAATAGAAAATTTGAGGTATTTTAAAAAGTTGCATACAAATAACTCTCAGGGATGAAGAATAAGAAATCTAGTATATATAAAGAATTTAAAAGTGTATTTGAACTCATAAGCATTTCAATTTCGCGTTAGTTCACTGGTATTTTTTTAAGTAGCGATTGAAAGAGTTTCATCTTGTGAAAAAGAAAGATGCCTATTAAAAGCATGGAATTAATGGAATTCAAGAAGTTCATGCAATTTAAGAAATTCATGCAATTTAAGAAATTCATGGAATTTAAGAAATTCATGGAATTTAAGAAATTAACGGAATTCATGGGATTCATGGAATTTATGGAATTCATGGAATTCAAGAAATTCACGGAAACCATGGAACTCAAGGAATTCATGGAATTCAAGGAAATTACGGAATTAATTTAATTCAAGGAATTCACATAATTCACGGAAGTCAAGGAATTCATGGAATTAAAGGAATTCATGGAATTTAAGGAATTCATGGAACTCAAGGAATTAATGGAATGCAAGGAATTCATCGAATTCAAGGAATTCATGGAATGCAAGGAATTCATGCAATTCAAGGAATCCATGGAATACAAGGAATTCATAAGATTCACAGACTTAACGGAAATAATAGAACTCAAGGAATTTACAGAATTGCGGCATTCATGGAATTCATGGAATTCATTGAATTCATCGAATTCAAGAAATTCACGGAATCCCTGGAATTCAAGAAAGTCACAGAATCCGTGGAATTTCTGGAATTCAAGGAATTCACAGAATTTGTGGAATTAATGGAATGCAAGGAATTCACGGAATTCAAGGAATTCACAGAATCCACAGAATTCACAGAATCCACAGAATTCATGGAATTCAAGAAATGTACAGAATTCATGAAATTCATGGAATTAAAGTAATTCACGGAATTCACGCAATCTTTTGAAATATTTAAGAATCTTTTTAAATTTTCATTAATAATTAGTTTTTCAGAATAAAATATAATTTGAAGTTTCCCAGAAATATTTAAAAAAATGTGATGCACTGAAAATCTTTCCAAATTCTTGAAAAGTTTCTAAAT